>JAQQST010000494.1:0-18596 GCA_028646485.1 Cryptoprocta ferox
TGAATTTGACACCATCAAAATTAAGAATTCCTAAGACACTCTTAGGCTTGAGAAGACAAGCCACAAAATGGGAGAAAATACTTGGTAAATTACATATTTAATAATGGACTTGTTTCCAGAGTTCATAAAGAACTCTCAAAACTCAATAATAATATAGACAAAAGACAAATAATCATATAAAAAGATCTATGACATCATTAATCATAAGGCAAATGCAAAGAAAAGCTACACTGAGATACCACTACATACCTATTAAAGTGTCTAAAATTAAAAACAATATAGCAAGTATTGACAAAAATGTGAAGAAAATGAAACCTTCATACACTGCTAGTGGAAATGTAAAATGGTACAACCACTATGAAAAAAAATTTTTTTTTTAAACTTAAGCATACATTGAGCATATGGTCCAGCCATTCCACTTCCAGGTACATACACAAGGGAAATGGAAGAATGTATCCATATAAAGATTGTAAACACACATTCACAGAAGCTTTATTGTCAACAGCCAATAATTCGAACAACTCCAATGTCCATCAATGGTGAACAGATAAATTGTGGCATCTATATAATGGAATACTATTCAGCAATAAAAATGCATTATTGATATATATAACAACTTGGATGAATCAAAATAATCATGCTGAGTAGGAGAAGCCAGTTAGAAAGGAGTACATACTGCGTGATTCCATTTATATAACATTTTAGAAAATGCAAACCAATCTTTAGTAACAGAAAGCAGATCTATGGTTACTACCCAAAGCAATCTACAGATTTAATGCAATCTCTATCAAAATTCCAATAGCATTTTTCACAGAACTGGAACAATCATGAAAGTTGTATGGATAGCCAAAGCAATCTTAAAAGAGAAAAACAGAACTGGACATAACACAATTCCAGACTTCAAATTATATTACAAAGCTGGAGTAGTCAAAACAGTATGGTACTGGCACAAAAACAAGACACACAGATCAATGGAACAGAACAGAAATCCCAAAAGCAAACTCACAATTATATGGTGAAGAATATGCAATGGGAAAAAGACAGTCCCTTCAACAAATGGTGTTAGGAAACCTGGACAGCTACATGCCAAAGAATGAAACTGGTCCATTTTCTTACACCATATATAAAAGTAAACTCAAAATAGATTAAGGACCTAAATGTGAGACCTGAAACCACAAAAATCCTAGAAGAGAGCACAAGCAGTCATTTCTCTGATGTTGGCCTTAACAACATCTTTCTAGATATGTCTCCTGAGGCAAGGGAAACTAAAGCACAAAATGAACTTTTGGGACTACATCAGAATAAAAAGCTTCTATATGGCAAATACAACAAGGAACAAACCTAAAAGACAACCTACTGAGTGGGAGAAGATATTTGCAAATGACATATCCTATAAAGGGTTAGTATCCAAAATAGATAAAGAATTTACACAACTCAACACCAAAATAAATAAAACCTAATTAAAAATGGGCAGAAGACATGAACAGACATTTCTCCAAAGAAGACATCCACATGGCCAACAGACACCTGAAAAGGTGCTGAACATCACTCATCATCAGGGGACTGCAAATCGAAACCACAATGAGATATCACCTCATAGCTGTCAGAATGGCTAAAATAAGAAACACAAACAACAAGTTTTAGCGAGGATATGGAGAAGAGGAACCTTGTGCACTGTGAGTGGGAATACAAACCGGTACAGCCACTGTGGAAGACAGGATGGAGCTTCCTCAAAAATTAAAAACAGAACTACTCAATAATCCAGTTATTGCACTTCTGGGTATTTAACCAAAGAATACAAAACTCACAAATTCAGAGGGATACATGCACCCCATATGTTACTGCAGCATTACTTAGAATAGCCAAACTATGGAAGCAGCCTAATAGTCCGTTAACAGATGAGTGGATAAAGATGTGGTATATATACAATGAATGGAATATTATTCAGTCATATAAAAGAATGTTATTTTGCCATCTGCAGTGGCACGGATGGATCTAGAGAATATAATCCTAAGCAAAGTCAGTCAGTCAGAGAAAGACAAATAATAGCATATGATTCCACTCATATGTGGAACTTCAACAAAAAAATGAACAAAGGGGAAAATAAGAGAAAAAGAGAGACACATCAAGAAACAGACTTTTAATGATACAGAACAAACTAATGGTTACCAGAGGGGACAGGAGCGGAAGGACAGGTGAAATAGGTGAGTTGACCAAAATTTAAAATTGAAAATGTTCTGGTCTTCAGAGAGACAACAAAGGAATCAAGCCACAACCTGGGAGAAGAAATTTGCTAAACATCTATATGTGGCTTCATATATTTTTGCAGAATATATGACACACTCTTAAAACTCAGTAAGTATCCAATTAAAAAATGGATTTGAGCAGACACATCATTAAAAAAGTTCTTTGCACATGAACTCAACATCTTCAGCTTTAAAGAAATGCAAATTAAAGTCACAATGAGATACAGCTACATGCCTACTAGAAAGGCTAAAAAGTTTTTTTAACTGAAATATAAGATGAAGATCTCATATACTGCTGGCTGGAATGCAAAATCGTACATCCACTTTAGAAAACAGATACGCGATTTCTTAAAAAGTTAAATATACACTTGGCATACGATGTAGCAATCCTGCCATTAGGTATTTTACCACCCTCCCCCAAATGAAAACATATGTTCATACAGAGACCTGCATATGAGTATTTTTAGCAACTTTATTCATAATGGCCAAAAATCTAGAAACAACTAAAATGTCCATTAACTGATGAATGCATAAACCAACTGGCATAGCCACACAACTGGAATACTACTCAGCAATAAAAAGGAATGAACTACTGATATGTGCAATAACATGGATGAATCTCTGGGCCGCCTGGGTGTCTCAGTAGGATAAGCAACCGACTTTGGCTCTGGCCATAATCTCACGGTGGGTGGGTTCAAGCCCCGCAGCAAGCTCTGTGCTTACACCTCAGAGCCTGGAGCCTCTGTCTCCCTCTCTCTCTGCCCCTCACCTGCTCATGCTCTATCTCTGTCTCTCAAAAATAAGTAAACATTAAAAAAACTTTTTTAATTTAAAAAACTTTAAAACATCAAACTGTATACTTAAAAAGAGTAAATTTTATTAAATGAAAATTATCTCAATAAATCTGACATAAGAAAACAGTAAAACAAACCTAAATAAACAACTAAGTGAAAATAAACAGATGAGAAATCAACTTACAGTTTTTCCAATTCAAAGGTCATCATGAGAATACTCTCAATTGTTGTAAGTGACACCTGTGTCATTCCCATGTCTCTGAAGGAGAAAGCCCAAACATGCATGATTCGAACCCAAAGACAAGAGTTCTATACTTAAAAAGATACTTAACAATATATGATTACTTAAATTCTGGCTTCTCTGTCAAGTCAGCTCAAGAGTTTACTTGCTATGGACAGTCATTTCAGAGAACTCTTAATGAAGACATTTATGTGTATCATCTAATTAATCACCTTGGTGCTCAACGGTACAATGTATTTTACTATTATCCTAATTTTCATTCTCACTTGCATCCACCTCTCTTGATTAGTCTTTTTTTAAAAACATACACCTCACTCCACGTTGCATGCATTTTGAGATAAATGATATCTCTACACACATCTACACGTTCCATATCTGTATGCGTCTTCAACACGGCTCCTTCCTCCACAGGCTGTCTTGCCCATCTACATTCTTTCTTTGCCAATAATGCTTACTTCAATGACCCAGTTAAAATTTAAAGTATGACTTTTTAACCAAAATGCAAAATACTTAATCTTTGAATAACAATAAAAAAGAGCAGAAATCATCTCATGAACCATGGGATTGTTGCAATACTTACAGATATTTTAATGCTGGCAATTTAAAAAGATATGAATCTTCAACAGTTGACAGAGGGTTATAACTGAGAATTCTGAAAAATGCAATGGAATTAAAATTATCTCCATTTTCAATAATGACTACCATGAAAGTTTATATTCATTTTGGGGGTATGGAACTGAAAGGTTAAAACTAATCAGGGTCTTCCTTTGCCTATAAATCACCCTTAGATTCTGTAAAGCACTCTTCCTTTGGGAACTATCCAAGTCTCTGGACAATAAAGTGGACAACAGGAAGAGGAAAAAACAATGTTTAAGTGGGTAGCCAAGAAAAAATATGCCAAAGAACTTTTTAGGCTGAAACCCCTGGAAGTTCCTTACTATGCCGGTAGGAAGGCCTGGCTCTGTAGGAAATACTGTTTCTAGTGTCGTCTATCATTCTAGATGCTTCTCTTCCTAGAAATTTAAAACATTCCCCAGTTTAAGCCACCCAGTTAAAGACAAAAATAGGACTAATTCCTCAGTTTAGGGACAAAAGAAGAAGGGCTTAATCTAGGAGGAAATGGTGAAAGCTATACTCCCACCATCAGTATTCTTATATCACAGCCTTTGTTACATGGCATGTAATCACCTGTCTCCTTATCCATCTCCTGGACTGTCAGCTCTTTGAGGGTAAGGACCATACTTTATTGTCATTGTTGTCCCTGTGCCTGACATAGGGCTTGTTGTTTACTAGTTATTTAGTGAACGCTTATTGAATTAATTTTTTTGTCACTTTTTGACACAAGTCTTTATTCTAAAATACTGAGTAGATTTGTCAATTCTTTAAAATAATACCAAAAAAAGTGAGAGAAACAGGAAGAAAGAAAAGAAAACCTTTAGGTTGACTCTACTCTAGAATCATTACTGTACTTTTGCAAAATAGTATAAAGGTAATCATCATAACCAATACTATTGGGCTACAAGGCATCTGTGATCAGCATTTCACCTTTAAAACTCACAATAACCTTATGTGATAGATACTGTCATTACCCCATTTTACAAGTGAGGAAACTGAGGTACAGAGAGGGTGTGTAATTTGTCGTAGTTTGTCAAGCCGGTCAGAAGCGGAGCTGGAATTTGAACTCAGTTCTGACTCCAAAGCCTGCGTTTAACTTGTATGAAAAAAAAGAGCGTTGAAAATAGCCGTTACCTTAAACTTAACTTTGAGAGCATTAAATATAGAAACACTTGGTTGAACTTCATCACTCCATCTGGGAGAGCTTCTCTGAGAATTACATATTCTATTTTTATTCCTTTTCTCTAATCATCTCCCATGATTAAGTATTTAATTAACCTATGATCATTGAGACTTTAGAGATTTCATTTTTCATTTTTTTATTTTCTTTTTTGAGAGAGAGAGCATGAGAGTATGAGTGAGGGAGGAGCAGAGGAAGAGGGAGAGAGAATCCCAAGCAGGCTCCATGCCCAGGGCAGAGCCTAACACTGGGCTTGATCCCATGACTGTGAGATCATGACCTGAGCTGAAACCAAGAGGCAGGCACTTCACTGACTGAGCCACCTGGGTGCTCTGAGACGTTAGCAATTTTAAAACCATGTTATAGGTGAATCAGGGAAAATGAGAAAGGAAGGACATCTGAAAATTCATCCCTCTGTAAAAGCAACAACAACAAAAACGAGCAAAAATGGTCAGAATCAAGTTTTTGAGAACTTTGGAATATTTAACCAAGGGGCTTGCAGCAACCCAGAGACCATTTATTTTAAAAAATTATTAATTTCTCTAAGAACAGTGAGATCTGTTGTTTTAACGTGTCCTAGACCTCTCTTCTCCATCCTGACGGTAGCCTTGACTAATAGCCTGCATCCCAGAGGAACAAAATGGAGCTGAAGTTCCTTGAAGCCTCATTCCCAAAGAACTCATTGTTTTACCTGTCTAGTGGGTTCCCTAAAAAACTTGAAAGGCTTGTCCTTGACCTGGCTGAGAACTGCACAGTGCTGACACAGCCTCTTCCCAAGGCGCAATTTTTTAAAACAATGACAGGTAAATGTTCCAACCTGGCAGCAGAGGGAGGCAACTGATAACAAGACAAAAAATAGCCTAACCAAAAAACTTAAAAGTAAAAAGCTGAAAAAAGAAATGAGCTGTCCATAGAGACTTTGGAATGCTCCAACATATTTCTGGGAAATTAGAACACCACAAAACATATTCCTGGGAACGTATTAAAAAAAAAAAAAACTTAGCACTAATAAATGAGTTCAGCTAGGTTGCAGGATACAAGATCAATATCTAAAAATTAGCTTTATTTCTGAAATACATTAGCAAGAACTATTCCAAAAAATGAATTAAGAAAACAGTTCCATGTATAACAGTATTAAAAAGAATAAAATACTTAGGAAAACATTTAACCAAAGAAGTGCAAGACTCCTACACTGAACACCACAAACATTGTTGGAAGAAATTAAAGAAGATTCAGATAAATGTAAAGATATGCCATGTTCATGGATCAGAAGAAAATATTGTTAAAATGGCACTGTGCCCCAAACTGAACTATGGTTTCAACACAATCCCTATTAAAATCCCAGCTGCCTATTAAAATCCCAGCTGACTTCTTTCCAGAAATTGGCAAGCTAATTCTAAAATTCGTGCGTCAACTCAAGGGATTGAGAATAGCCAAAACAATCTTTTCTTTTTAAGGTTATTTATTTATTTTGAGAGAGAGAGCGTGTACACCTGCGCATGTGATCAAGTGTGAGCAGGGGAGGGGCAGAGAGAGAGGGAGAGAGAGCATCCCAAGCAGGCTCCTCGCTGTCAGTGCAGATTGCAACTCGGGGCTCCATCTCACAAACCATGAGATCATAATCTGACCTGAAATCAAGAGCCGGCCACTTACCCGACTGAGCCACCCAGGTGCCCCAGAACGATCTTGATAAAGAACAAAATGGGAAGACTCACGTGGCCTGGTTTCAAAACCCAACTCAAAGCTACAGGAATAACAGTGTGGTCCTGCCATAAGAACAGACATATAAATTGATGGAACAGAACTGCCAGTCCAGGAATAAATCCTCACATTTGTGGCCTATTGATTTTCAACAAGGGTGCCAAAACAATTCAACGTGGGAAGACTAGTCTTTTCGAATGGTGCTGGGACAACTGTATATCCCCATACAAAATAATGTAGTTGCATTCCTACACTTCACACCATATATACATATTAACTCGAAATGGATCAAATACCTAAATGGAAGAGCTCAAGCTATAAAACTCTTAGAAATCTTTCTGACCTTGGATTTAGGCAACAGTTTCTTAGACATGACACCAAACACACAAACAACCAAAGGAAAAATAGATAAACTGGACTTTATAAAAAATTAACAATCTAATACTATTGTGCTTCAAAGGACATTATTACAAAAGTGAAAGACAACTCACAGAATGGGAGAAAATATTTGCAAATCATATGTCTGAGAAAAGTCTAGTATCTAGAATATCCAGAATATATAAAGAACTCTTACAACTCCGTAAAATGACAAGTAATCAAATTTTTAAATTTACAAAGGATCTGAAGACACATTTCTCCAAAGAAAACACACAAATGGCCAATAAGCACAGGAAAAGATGCTCAATGTCTTATGTCATTAGGGAAATACAAATCAAAGCTATAATAAGATACTACTCTACACTCACTAAGATGGCTACAATCAAACAGAGAGACAATGAGAAGTGGTAGCAAGATTTTGGAGAAGACAGAACCTTCATACATTGGTGGGAATGTAAAATGGTGTAGTCACTGTGGAAGACAGTTTGGCAGCTCCTCAAAAGGGTTAAATACAGAGTTACCACATGACCCAGCAATTCCACTCTTAGGTCTGTACCCAAGAGAATTAAAAAACAAGAGAATTCAAAAACATACGTTCACACAAAAACTCGTACATGAATACTCATAGCAGCATTATTCATAATACCAAAAAATGAAGACAATCCAAATGTCCAGTAACTCCTGAATGGACGAACAAAATGTGATTGGAGCGCCTGGGTAGCTCAGTGGGTTAAGCATCTGACTTTGGCTCAGGTCATCATCTCACAGGTCATGAGTTGGAGCCCCACATCAGGCTCTGTAGCTTCGGATCCTCTGTCCCCCCCTCTCTCTGTCCCTTCCCCACTTGTGTCTGTGCTCTCGCTCTTTCAGAAATACATAAACGTCAAAAAAAAAAAAGAATGAAGTACGGATACTTGCTACAACATGGATAAATCTTGAAGCTAACATGCTACGTGAAAGAAACTAGACACACATTCTATGAAATGTCCAGAATAGGCAAATGCATAGGGACAGAAGGTGAATTAGTTGTTGCCAGGGGCCTGGGAGGAGGGGGAAAATGGGGAGTAACAGCTGATGGATATGGTATTTCTTTTGGGGGCGGTGATGAAATGTTCTGGAATTAGTGGTGTTTATTGTCTATCAGAGTATACCCTGGGACTATATACTTTATAATGTTGCATATTATATTATGCGGACTATATATATCTCAACTTGAAAAAAAGAACCATGTTGTGGTAAATAGAGAACCAGTTGCCAGAAGAGCAAACATGTTGGTAGGTGGAGAAAAGGGGAGTGAAGACTCAACCTCTTACAGAACCGAGGTCAGAGGGAGTCAGTGGCGAAGCTGGGAGCCATGCAATTTTGTTCTTGCCTTGGAAACTCCCCTATTCTTCCTCTTCTAGCTCATTCTACATTTTTTTCAGGACCATTAACATGTTGGATTTGTAACACTAGTTAATATTGAGTAAGACAATGTTATAAAGAAAGAATGTGACTGTCACATGTCTGATTAAACACAGTTGCTCAACCTTGAGGCTTTGAATGTCCTTTGGCTTTGATAAAACGTGTTGGCATTAATATCTATAAGCTTACTGGTGGGCTCTACGCAAGTACATCTCCCCCTGCCCACTCCCCCACCCCCATTACGAATGACTATAAAGCATTATGTAGCCCAAACAATTGAGCAGTTTGTTATCCTTCCCCCCAATTATCTCAGTGCTCTACCCCCACTCCCTCCCCCTTTTCTGGTAGCACACCCATGGCCTTGTACCCATCAGCTCAGCGGTTCCTCTTACCCCCGGGCAGCCCTCCTGCTGAGATTGATGCCCTGTGTTTATCCGTAGTGGACACAAAATACAGGCCACTCTAAATCATCCTACTTCCTCCTTCTATCTTTAGTGCTGCCTTCTCTTCATGCAGCTATTGCGCCTGAGCCAAGGGGAAAATGAGAACTGACCCAACGGCTCACATTTGCGGGACTCGACAGCAACTGTTTTTCCACAGACCACAATACGAATGGTTTTAGATTCTCAGTGGATACTGCCCTAGAGATCATTTCCATTTTGGTTCAGTTTCCTCATTTTACAGATAAAAGGTGTGCTGACTCATAGTCTATTGGCTTTTTGATATTCGTGGGCTTATCTTTATGGGAGTAAAACATAACAACAGTTAGCCTCAAACACTGTCTCATAATCAAAGTGGAAGAAATATTGTTCTATTTAGGCCTTTAAAAAAAAACACCATACCTTATTTGAAGAGTAAAGCTCAAGATTTTTGCAAAAGCTTTTCGTTGCAGAGCAACGGGACAGACTAAAGGTAGCTTCCAAAATAAGGGAACATTTCTTACCTGTTATTTTTTTCTCCAAATTCTACTACCCAGGTCCAGACAGATGGGCTATGTTTCCTTTCTATTAACTGAGGAGACAGAGAAGAATTGAGGACTGAAGCATGTCATCACTGTCCTGAATGTACGAGAATCCTAACAGCTTTAGCTGAAAACATGTCCAAAGCAGGACAGTAAAAGTGAAAGTAAATTTAAAATAGGACAAATTCCAAACTATGTATGCTGGAATCCCAAGGCATGGAGGGAAAACTGGCTCCTTGGAGGAAAGCAGTTGAAGAAATAAGTAGAGTGATCTAGACCCTACTCAAGTATGTTTGAAGTACTTGGAGTTGGAGTAACTATTCATGTGCATAGGTCAATGAGCCATGAGAATATGACTTCCCACGTGATGCTCCTCAATACAAGACATCTAACTGTATGTCTCAGGGGTCGTGGGGGTGCGGGTGGGGGGGACAAAGTCTAAAGAATCTGAAATGATGAGCCTGTGATTGAATTCAAGTTCTGAGAATAGCCTTGAAGAAGAGTTTCTGGCAGTGAGGAACAGCCCATGAAGCAAGGGCCCTGGAATCAGGCCGACCTAGGTCTGAATTCTGGCCGTCACTCCCTGATGAAGCGACTTGAGTAACAAACGTCTCTCAGTCTTACTTCGTAGCATTTACCTCATAAGGCCACTTGAGGATTAAGGGAAAGAGCACGTGCAAAGCACCGAGCATAAGGCTGTGCACAGAGTAGGTGCCTAGCAGTGGCAGTGACGATGTGATATCTGCACTAGGCCGTGAGCAGAAAGCCTGGGGATGCCCATAGGCGGCATGGTCAGGAGCTCCGGAAGCATGGGAATGTCATAAGGAAAAAGAGCTCCCTGCTCTAAAGGTCCTATTCCAGAAGGACTGGAAGCCGACTCCAAGGGACAATGCATGACAGGCCAGTTGCCATTCAGCTCCTCGAACAAGGGAATTTGGAGTACTATTACTCGCAAAGCTTCTTAAGTGGTTTGGCCACTTATTAACAGTGTGAACCTAGGCAAGTCACCCGACATCTCTGAGTTTCAATTTCCTCATCTCCAAAATGGGGACAATACTACCTGTTATCACAAGAGTTGCTGAAAAAAACAAAAATGAGATCTAGTGTGAGGGGCCATGTGTTAAGCATTTCCCATGTGCCAGGCACTATTCTAAGAGTTTAAGGCACACTATCTTACTCGTATAGTAAGTGAGAGGTCTAAGCATAGTGTTTGGAGCGCAGTAAATACCTAATAGAGGTAGGTACTAAAGAGATGTGATGGGGCAGAGGAGGAATTTCTATGCTTCCTAGAGAAAGAAGAAGCCTTGGTATATGCGTGGGAAGAATCAGATGCAGCTGGAAGAGAAGGAGTAGCTGGGTATGACCATCTCAAAGCTTTTGAACTATCATGCATGAAAAATAATCAGTCACCCGAAGTCACCCCAAAGGACAGCCCTGAGTTATGATTTTCATCCTTAACGCTTATGCCTTTCTGAATTGAATCTGAGAAGAAGCTGCCAGGATTTCCAGTACATACCAGAAAGTGATGACAATACCCTGAAGTGTGTAAACTTTTGTGTGCACACAGCTGCCTAAAGGAAACAGATGCTGGTTGACTGGGGGAGCATTAGGGTGTCTCTGTGACTGCAGCTTGATTTTGCCTTCAGAGTGTGGCCACACCTACCTCAATGATATTCTCAATAGTAATTCCATAGGGATGAGGTTTAGATTTTCCTTATTCTTTCTTAGCGCTTATGTTCTTGGCCACAGACAGGCCAGCATGTGAATGTGTTCTATCCGGATAAGGCATAGCCTTTCTACATTGTAGAGTCCTTCAGTTTCTAAAATCATGGAGCTTGTATTGTTAGAACCAATGAAGTGACTAAAAGAATTTTATAAAATAAGCCATCAGTTTGGACCTGTGTAGGTGAATGAAGGAGAAGCACTTTAAAGTCAGAAAAAAAAAAAAAAAAGGATACTTAACATTTAGGATTATCAACCACTGCTGGTTTTCCATAATATATTTCATTTGTGATTTCATCTGAAAAAGATAGGGTTATTACTACTATTCAAAAAGTAGTACCTTATTAATAAGCTCTTGGCATGGCTGAGAAGGACTTCAGATTCAAAATAGACTTTACCACACTGCTCTTGTGTTCACTCAGTGTTTACCAATAACTTAAGAGGCGTCATTCAAAAAACTTACTAAGATATAATTACCTAAAACCCAGGGGTGAATCAAGGTCTTGTTGGGCCTGAACCTCATCTACTTTGGGAAATCCTGTCTAATAAAAACATGCAAAATTATGAATACAGAAATTGCTAGGGCCCCTCCCATGACCTTGGAAGGGGCCTATGTAAGTGAGGAGCTCTGAAGTTTAAGCTTCATTCAGTGCAAGATAAATCCACCTCAACTGGCGCCTAAAAGTTTTACACGTATTTAATGCCGGAGAAAATATTGTTTCAACTTATAAACACCCCGGGAATGTGTCACATTGGTAATAACCTGACTTAATTCATGGGTGGCATCTCCCCTGCGCGTGTTCTCTTTCTCTCGAAATAAATATATAAACTTTAAAAAAGAAAAGAACAATTTGGCCCCGAACAAGGAGCCCAGCCCCCAATACACAAATTGTGATAATTTGTTGGAAGTTAACTGCGAATTAGTTTCAGTACTACAGTGCTATTCAAGTCACATGACTTGGGAATTAATTTTCAACCCCAGCTAGCTCTTGTTCGTTAATTACCTTCTTCTGTCAGTCAGATAGATGAGGGAGTGTGGGGCAAGCTGAGGGCAAAATACAAGCTAGCATATTCCCCCACATCCCCACCCCAGGTGGGATGTGTGTGATATTCCTCAGGCGCTCCTGGCTGCCCAAGGACAAAGGAAAGGAAAGAAAACAAATGGTTAACTGATAGACATCTCAGTCATGCTGGACAGGAGTTTCCATCAGTTTACAAATATCTTAGTAAATTATAAGAATAGCCTCGTCTCCAGAAACCTATAGAATCGGCTTCCTGGAGCCCCAACATCACCTCCCCTCCATAGTGAAATGGGGAACAAAGGCAAGAAGAAAACAGGTAAACTTAAATTTCCTTATAACCTGCAGCCCATTGACAGATACCTGAGGCAGGCAAAATAAAATCTTTCTCCAGGAACTCCCTACTGTCTTAATGCTTTCCTAGAGGGAAAAGCAAACTTAGCTTGACAATAGCAAGGCCTCAGCTATTTTAGGAGTCGTCTTTAGCATTTCAAAGTCCCTCTGGAGGCCTCCCTTTTGTCTTTACCTCCTCCGATTCCATAGTATATAATCTGTCAGTCTTCACTACCCCACCGCAAGTTCTTTCTGCCCATAGATCCTGTCCCCAGTGCTTTACTAAAATCACCCCTTTTTGCACCAAAGACATCTTCAAGAATTCTTTCTTGGCCATCGGCTCCAGACCCCCACCGTCACCCCAAAACCTCATCAGGATGAACACGGAAACTCAACACAAGCAAGTTGTTGCCTTTTCCATGACAAATCTTTTCTATTCCACAACCCATTCCCCACTTGGTCATCCCTTAGCTCGTTAGCGGCCACACTGATGCCAACACAGCGCACAGATGCTTTCCCAGAAACAGCCATCTTTTTCTCCTTCCTGTGTGAAAGTTACTTGGGGACAGTCCCTGTCCTATTCTTTGTACCCCCGGTACTTAGTACACTGTCAACAGAGGCACTGATTGTTTTCAAATGAATTCGTTCATTGTTATCAGTGGATTCCACCCTATTTGATTCTGTGTAGCCTACATAACGATGAAATTCAGATTCTTAGAAGAGACTCTTGGCATTATAAGACGCTTAGTAAAGGTGGTGAGTTTTAAGACATTATATTGACATCACTAAAACCTCTTGGTGGAGACACCCAATGAGTCTGTTCTCTGGCGTGCTGGCCAAGCAAGAAACTGACCCTCAGTATTCCTTCCCCAGGTTAGGCATCAGCAAATTAATGAGAGGAGAGAGGAGGCCCCTGCCCTTGGGCACCCACAGGAACTTACTCCAGCTCCAGACACACCGTAAACACCTTCATCTAACCTAAGATAAACTGTGTGAAACTGGATTTCTGAACCACAAGACAGATGAGACCGTCTTTTCCAGAGTCTGCTTTAGAGGAAGATCTTCACCTTGAGTCTAAAAATCCCCCTCCGGCCACTGAACATGCCCAGTATGATTTGCCTGTTGACAGAGAAACCACAGAATTTTCCAGCTGAAAGGGAATAACACATTTCTTAATTGAAGAGCAGTGAGGAAAGAAAGCATATGGAATTAGGCCACAGCAATGTGTTTTCTTTATGAATCTTTCTCACACTAGAGCTTAATACAGTATCTTTTCCCGTACATCAAAAGTGCCTATTGCCCCCAGATATTTTACCTCAGAGGTATGTATGTTTTGAAAAATAATGTTTGGGGTGACTGGGGAGAGCAGTGCCCTGGGGCAGGTTTTCAGGAGTGCTTTCTGCTTTCTGCTGAGGAAGCACCCACGCCTTTTGCTCCCTGGAGAACTGTGCTAAACTTAGTTCTTTGAAGCTCTTTTTTGCATATATTGAAGGAGTTAGGAGCTTTGCACATGAGCAGGAATCAAAGTGAAATTCAAAAGTGGAATTCCAAGGACCATGCACACACTGGGGAAGCATCATTGTCATGAATTCCCGTGATAATGCTGCCTTGGGTGTTATTTGCTTGGGGCTTTTATTGCCCAGCCCAAAGCTGGGGACGAGGGAGAGCAGAGAGTGCCATTTATGGGTTAAGACAAGTCTCCTGGCCTCTTTGTACCTTAGTTTCCTAAGACGTACTTTTCAGAGTTCATACCGGGTTTATGAACACCCACCTAACCAATAACTGTATGATGGTTTTTACATGTAGTTTTTTTTTTTTAAACATGTATTCATTTTCTATTTCACTTACATCCTGTGTAAAAACTGCATTCCATGCCAGGCCTGAAATGTTCCAAAGCTCAGTTCTGTGAGTAAATTGCAACTAAGATTTCTACAAAAAAACAAAAGGAAACAAACAAACAAAGACACAAGCAAAAGAAGAATAAAAAAAGATATCTTTCAGAATAATCATCCTTCGGCAGTGATTCTAATTTATAGATGATGAGACATAATGGTTAATACTCTCTCCATACGCTAAAGAAATCTCACTATGGAAGATACTTGCCTTTTTAAAAAAATATTTACCTGAAAGATTTATACTTTCATGTTTATACAGTATGTGGTGCATTAGATACAAATCAGTAAATGCTCAATAAATACTTGTGTTTATACTTGTGTAACCTTCCTTTCTCTAGAAAAATGATTCACAACTTCGGTGCTATCGAGATTAATGGTTGGAGAATCTTTGTGATTGGGGTGCTGCCCTGGCACTGCAGGGTGTGGGACAGCAGTTCTGGCCTCTGCCCACTAGATGCCAGTAGCACATCTACAGTCGGACAATCAAAAGTGTCTCTAGACACTACAAGTGTCACCTGGGTGCAAAATCACGCCGGCAGAGAACCGCTGCTCTAGAGCGATTCACTCTGATCTCTGTAATAATTCTCACGCTAAACTTTGCCACGGACAAAAAAGATTTGCTACATAATTTTAGTAGCTTTCTACTAATAAATTTCAATCATATTTCCAAATGAGTAACAAAAACATTTACAATTAAGCTTAATAAGAATTCCAAATATAATGAAATTATATTTGTAACTTACATAAACTGCAAAAAAGGTAGTGGTTCAAAAGTACGTCTTTCAATAGATTGTATTTTATTGCAGGATAAATCCCTAGGAAAAGGAAAAGGGAAATATTGCCTCAGTTAGCTATAAGATATCTAGTTAGTAGGATGATAGTACTAAATAAGTAGCTTTTGCCTAAACTTTGAGAATGAGGAATTGTTATTTGAACCTTCCAGAGCCCCTAACGCTGTCCTCACTTTTCTGAAGAGTCTTGCCTTCTTGATCTTCATACATAAAATATACAACTATAGATCTTGATAGATTTTGCAAGTAATCTTTCCTGAGAGCAGAAGAATGGACTTTTTGTGGCCTCATCAGTTTCTAGATTATGAGCTCAAAGTTGTGATCTCCCCGGGGCGCCTGGGTGGCTCAGTTGGTTAAGGGGCCGACTTCGGCTGAGGTCATGATCTCAAGGTTTGTGGGTTCGAGCCCTGCGTCGGCTCTGTGCTGACAGCTTGGAGCCTGGAGCCTGCTTTGATTCTGTGTCTCCTCTCTCTGCCCTTCCCCTGCTCATGCTCTGTCTCTCTGGCTCTCAAAAATAAAATAAACATAAAAAAAAAGTTGGGATCTCCACATATAATTTCTAATATTAAAAGGGATATTCTCACATTAGCACACCTTCATTGTTGAGCCCTATTTTTCTTTCTTTCTTTCTTTTAATGTTTTATTTATTTTTGAGAGAGAGAGAGAGAGACAGACTGTGAATGAGGGAGGGGCAGAGAGAGAGGGAGACAAAGAATCGGAAGCAGGCTCCAGGCTCAGTGTTGTCAGCACAGAGCCCGACGCGGGGCTCGAACCCATGAACACTGAGATCATGACCTGAGCCGAAGTCGGACACTTAACTGACTGAGCCACTCAGCCTCCCCTCGTTCTATTTTTCGAGGCCAAGTCAATACCAGAAGAAATAAAAGATGCTTTTTCATTTAACTTGAAAGGAAGTTATTCCTCTAATCAATATATAACTTTGAACTAACTCGGAATTATATTATCATATTAATAGAAATTCATTTTTGGTTGTACTTTGCCTTAACAGTTCATGATTTATCAATTGCTTCAGTTGCAAGTGGGGCCAACAAAAAAACAACATGGTACTGGATTTTTATTTGAAAATACCCATTCTGGATTATAGTTGACCCTCTTATTTCCAGTGATTCCAGCCAGCTGAGTCCCTCACTTTCCACCTACATGGGTATAACTATCTTCTGACTGGCATTTTTATCTCTGGTCTCTCCCTTTCTAATCTATACTGCACACAATCACCAGATTAATGCTCCAGAAATGGTTCTCAAATACCAGCATCACTTGGGAACTGACTCAAGATGCAAATTCCCAGCTCTACTCTGGACCGAGCGAATCAGCCACTGTGGAGGTGGAGCCTCTGTTCTGACAAGGCCTCCAAGAGACCCTATTGCAGTCTCGAGTTTGTCCTAGAGCACTGGCTGTGATAACATGGTAGCTTGGCATGTTATCCATGGCCTTCAAAATCCTGAATCTGGCTCTAATTTCCTACTCTACAGATACCAAAGAAATTTCTCCTGCACATTGCCTTTCACTCACTCTCCTTTGCAAGCTTATTCTTCCCAAGATGTCTATCTGATGGTACCTAGTAGCCATTCAATGTTCTGTTCAAACAGCATTTCTCTAGTAACTTCCCTGATCCAACTTGAAGTCTTTTCCCCTCTTCTATGTTCCAAAAACAATGTATACCTCTCATTCCATTGGGCAGTTTATGTCATTTGTTTTTCTCCAAACTGTGTTTGTAAGGTTTGGAGTCCAGATGGCAGAGATCTCCAAGACGACCAATACAAAAGTGGTTGTCCCCTAAGACTTGGAAGGTTTGATCACTTAAAGGACTATTTTTAGTGTCATAAGAGGCTCTTTTTACTCACTACCCTTAAGCCTTCCACATTTGCAAGAAGAATCTATTTGCTAAAGAGCATCATTAATAAGGATTAATGAAATACACAGCTCTGGATGGCCTGGGCAGAGAATAAACATTGAACCTTTATAGCAAAGAACATTACTATCTCTGTATGTCTAACTATACGATGCAATCATTTCTTCCTTGACAATGAGGTTGGAGAGATTTTTATTTTGTCATTAGTGAAGTTAGAGGCATTTCTGATATGTTTATTTAGTGCAAACATTTCTAACTATACCACTTAACCATCATTTTATTTTTAAAGAGGTTCAAAGATAAACCCATGTTTATCTCTAACATGGGGCTCGAACCTGCAACCTCGAGATCAAGAGTTGCAGGCTTCAATGACCGAGACAGCCACGTGCCCCTTAACCATCATTTTAAACATCTATTTGCCTCTGTCTATTCCCGTGCTGTTCACGGGAATCTACTCCTGAAGCCAAGAGCACACTGTATACACCGTATGTTAGCTAACTTGACAATAAATTCTATAAGAAATCATAATAAAAAAATAAACTAATAAAAAAATTGCTGCCCTGAAATCCTTAATCTATTCTCTTGGTAACTTAATATGTATTTGATAATACAGCTTCCATAATTCACCTGCTTATTTACATGTGTAATATTTAAATACTTAATTTAGATTAAATTGTTTAAAAATTCTGGGTTAATGGCATGCAAATGAAGGCCAGTGTTCTATATTTTCTTGACTTGTAGGTGACAGCTTGAGGTTAACTTTCATACCGCTCATGTTACTAAGCCAACTTTTTCAGATCTTTTCTGTAAAGGCCAGATAGTAAATATTTTAGGCTTTGCAGGCCATATACGGTCTGTCACAGATTCTTCTCTGTTTCTTTCTCTTCTCTTCTCTTTCACAGCCCTTTAAGAATATGAAAATCATTCTTAACTTATGGGCTGTCTCAAGACAGATCATAGGCGGGATTTGATCTATGGGCCATAAATAATAATAAGTATAAATATAAGCAGATGGTGTACGAACACTTACGTAACAACGTCCGTCTGGGAATCCATAATTGCTCAGACCTCATTACCCCTTTTCCTCTATAACTGAAGGGTTTTTTCCTATCTACGTCTTGTCTGTAAAATTAAAAAGTTGAAAATGCATAGGAGGTATGGGCTGGTCCCTATAGACTTAGAGAATTACAGAATTTTAGAGAGAGAATTATAGAATTCTACTGTTAGAAGAAATTGTTGCCATTATCTAATTTCAACCCTGTATTTTTAAATAGATATTATAACTAAAAACTCATAGTAAATGATTAATGAATTAACTTACAAATACTGGAGAGATAGCAGGCCTTCAAATGTGTCTTTATATAATTCGGTCAAATAATTTTCACTGAGAATCCTGCAAAATGAAAAGGTCATTTCTGGGTCAAAATGCAAAACAACTACAAC
>JAQQST010000495.1:0-18136 GCA_028646485.1 Cryptoprocta ferox
CACGCACACTGAGCACGACCGTGGGCACAGGAAAGGGAGGTGAGATGGATCCAGGAACGGATCCAGGAGTTCACAGACCCGAGGCCTTGGTCTCCATCCCCAGGAGAAGGGACCATCAGGGAACAGAGCCACACCCTCACGGGCCCAGAACAGGTGACACCCCCCGGCTTTCTGGAATCACATCAGGTTGTCAGAGCCTGAGGAACAGAGACAGGCTCCAGATGCTTTCCTCAGAGAACGCAGAGGTGGGCGTGGGAGGGCCCCGCAAGCTCCTGTGTGACTTGGGGGTGGGGAACCCCGGGGACGTTCGATGGGGACACCGGGGGTGTTCGATGCATCCACAGCTTTCCCTGCCTGCCTATCTGCATCTCTCTAAAGCAAGTCTACATGGTGAAGTAATAATGTCAATAATACGAGTCAATTCTCCCATGTTTTTCTGTGCTGAGGGTCACCCCGCCAGTGCACGGTGAAGTCGGGGCTCGAGCCCAGCCCAGAAGCAGGCCTGGAATAAGCCCTGGGAGCCCTGGGCTGAAACAAGAGGATTCTGAGCAGGTACAGTGACACGTGGGGAAGAGACACACCAGTGTGTGACTCACACCAGCCTACTTTTCCTCCTGGGCTGAGGTGAGGCTGGTCGTCTTGCCTCTGTCTCAGGGCTGTGACTCCAGGGGTGGCTCTAGCCCCCAGGATATCCCCGGGACCTCCAGACACAAATATCTGACAAAAACCTGGCCTCCCGTACAGCTCTGTCTGCATAAACTGAACCCAGGCACCTCATGACCCAACACACACACACAGATACTCCTTCAAGCATGAACATGAGAAAGAGGAAGGACTTTGGGATTATTAGACACACCCAGCTGCCTATCTGGGCTCAGACCTATGACACAATGTTGACAGTTCCCAAAGCGTGTTTACGAGAAGCATCTGATCATGAAACAGATACTTTACTTTTGATTTCTAGACTCTGACACAGCCCAGGACACAGGGACTCCGGGTGCTAGAAAGAGGGGACATGAAACAACCTAGGAAAACTACTCCGCTGGGTGTGTGTGGTCTGTTGTATGTGGAGGCTGTGACCTGGAAAGTGTGGGCACCGATCAGGATGCCCCACATAAGCCCCACCAGGAGACTAGCTGGGCCCCCAAAGGGACAGTGTCAGCGCTAGAGAGCCAGGATCTGGAGCATGGAGGAGATGGGATGGGCCAAGTCACAGATCTTGGGGGGACCCCCTCCTGTCTATCCAGGATCAGGGGTGCCCACCTGAGAAGGAGGGGGTGCTAGGCTAAGGATTTGCCGTCAGGATGTGACTAGACAGCCTGGGAGGGTGAACAGCCCAGTTCTCGGGGCAGGTGGCCTAGGTGTGACTCAGGGCAGGCTGCCCGGCTTTCCCTGACACAGACACATCCTCCGGGGCAGCGGGGAGGAGCGTGGGGCCAGGCCAGGGGGGCCTAAGGGAGGCCAGATGGGGGAGTCCGTGGGACAGAGGGGCAGCCCCGCGGAGACAGCCAGCCAGCTGGGGCTCAGGGTCCCGCTCGGGGCTGGAATACAAGTCCTGCTCATTCCTTGGGGCCTGGAGGTGGACGGAAAGATCACCGTGGTCGCCCTGCGGGAGGCCTTCATCCCTGTGTCCCTGCATCCATCTGTTCCCCGTGGGGTCCTGGCCAGCCCCATGCCCTCTGGGAGACTTTCATTCCTCCTGCGGGTAATGGGGATGACATGCTCCATGTCCAGGTGGCAGTCATTCACTGGGGGGGGGGGGGGGGAGGCTCCTAAGCACAGCTGGGCACCTTTGTCCTCCTCCCTTCCCAGGACGAGGGCTGAAGGCCAGGCTGCGGCTAATCGGACCAGATGTTCCCGCCCTACCCGGAACCTGTTGTGCCCTCTCGTGTCGTGTGCAGAGTGTGCAGGTGTCTCAACCAGCGGGCCCAGGGAGCCTGGGCCTGGCCACGCCCACCCTGTGGATGCAGGGGACTCAGGGATGGCCTACCCGAAGACTGCCCTCTGGGGCCTCCATATACTATGTTGGGGCTTTCAACCAGGGTACAGACACCTGTCCTCTTGCCTCCCTGCCGCGCTGGTCCCTGCTGCCCAGAGAGTCCACACCCTCCCCGGACTTTCCTTGCCCTTGGTCCTCCTTGAGACTTCCAAATAGAAAGGGTTGTTGTCAGAATGGAGAAACCAAAACTTGACCCCGAGGACTTAGGGATGTGGCATTTGGCAAACAAGTTCCTCCTAGGTTGATGCCCGTGAGAGTGGCATGCGTGGCCTGAGTCTAGGAAGGGGTGGGGCCCAGCGATGCCAACTCAGCAGCTTCCAGGAGGTCTGATGACATATAAGGCTCCCAGGTCCGTACGGAGCACCCCGAGAGGAGGACATAGACTGTGACCAGGCAGAGAAGCAGCGGACACAGAACCAGAGACCTTGAAGGGACAGACATGGACGCTATGGGACACAGAGCCGGAGACCGTGAAGGGACAGACATGGACGCTATGGGACACAGAGCCGGGGACCGGGAAGGGACAGACATGGACCCTGGCGCCCTGGACTGTGACAGGTAACCCCAGCCCCTGTATCTCGCCTGTTCCTGAGCTCCTGCTCGGGGCTGATGGGGACCCACCCCTCCCTCCAGATCTCCTCGGGGGCCTCCGGGGGCTCCTCCTCTGCCTCTCTCCTGCTGGCCCGTCCTGGGCCCACGGTGCCCCCTCGGCTGATGCCCAGTCTGCTTGTCCCGCCAGGCTCTCCAGGCTCCCGGGGACTCATCCGCGATGCCCCCGTTCCTCAGCTTCCTCTGCTCACCTAGGGAATCCATCCTTTCTGCTTGGAAACCCCTTCGGAGCCCCAGGCCAGGAGGTCTCTTCTGGCTTTACGATTTCAGTTTTGAAAAGGGCACTCGTTATTTTCATATCCCAGAAATTCCCATGATTGTTCAAAAAGAACAGTGTCTGGTATCCCGTTCTCGGCACAGTCAGGTACTGGGCCCTGGGGCACCATGTGGCACGGGTCAGCCTTGAAGTCTAGGGGACAAGGCCCCAGGGCAGTGGGTCAGTGGGGAGGGGTTTGGGATGGTGAGGCCAGGAGGTGGGGTGGGAGCCTACCCCGGGCAGACGCAGAGCCCCCATCGAAGGGTCTGAGTGTCCTGTGCTGCTCCTGGGGGGCACCTGACAGCAGATGGGGCCGGCCTCCCCGGAGCCCCTCCAGGGGTCCCGGGGGGGGGGGGCTGGCTGGCTTGAACACAGTGCATGGAAGCCTGTCCTCTGTGGGTCTGGCCAGTATGTGGGGTGCAGGGGCAGGGGGTGTGGGCTGGAGGATCCAAAGAAACCAGCAAATGGCAACGAGCCCATAAGACAGGGTTTGGGTTCCTGAAGCTCTAAGCATCTTTGTTTCTTATGTAAAATCTCTCTTCTGTTCCAAACATACATCAGCGAGATGACACTCCTTACTCCAAGGGGAGCCCCGTGTCTTTGAGCTTCTCCCCCACCCCTTTTTTCGCAGTTGCCTGCTGGACAAGGACACCTTCCTGGAGAACTTCCACAATGAGGAGTGGCCAAAGAAGACCTGCCTCTGTTACGAGATGGAGCTCCCCAAGGGTGCCTCCGGGGTTCCTTGGGGCCAAGACAAGGGCATCCTGCACAATATGGTGAGGGACCCGGGGGGACCGCAGCACGCAGGGCCTCCCCAACCTGGGACGTTCCTGAGAGATGTTTCCCAGGAGACACAGGGGGCCCACAGAGCTGCCCCCTGGGTTCCCACAGCTGCCACACCTCGGCCTGGAGTCAGGTGGGGACCGTTTCTGCCGTGGTCACTGGCTTGGGGCCACCCGTGAGAAAGCAGTCACGGTGGCCCAGGGTCTGTCACCCTAGACTCAGGGCTCAGTCACTCCCCTCCTGCTGGGTCTCTGAAGAAGGTTGAGGACAGGAGAAAAGACTTCTGGACAAGGGGTCACTGTTCCCCAGGCCCCTGCTGGGGACAGCCTCCCGCCAGAGAGCCCGAGTCCTGTTGGCGCTCGATGCTCCCCCTGCTCATTACAGGGGGGCCCAGGAGGACCCCGTGCACTGCCGGCAGATCCTGTCAAGGACACTGCTCCCCACACCAGCATGGCCCTGGGAGGCCCCGTCAGTGTCGGGGGACCGAGCGCCCCCCGCCCAGAATCTGAGCTTGCACAACTGACCTGAGTCACTCCCAGTTCCCGGTTGACAATCCTTCCCTCGAAGGGTTGGACCAATCTCCAGGGCCCTGGGGGCCCCACAATGACATTCCTCCCAGGACTCAGGCGCCTCTCTTCTTGACGCCCCTCCCCCATCGTCCCTGCACAGGGAGCCCTTTTGTACCTCCCTGGGGCTCAGCGCAGGGCACAGGGCAAGGGCCAGAGCAGAAGCTTGTGGGAGTACCGGCCCGCAGGGGGGATGGCGTTGGGGGGTGGATCCCTCCCGGGAGGAAGCACCCACTTCCATGGCATCAGGCCCGTGACCTTGGAGCCCACCTGGCCTCCTCCCTCCCCACTAGGTGAGCATCCCGAGCCCCCTCCTTTGGGCACAAACTTAGCGGGGCTCCGGAAACCCAGGAGTCAGGTTCAATCCCATTTTAATGCAATAGTTTAAAGCCAAACTTCATGCAAACCCCACGATGCATGAAGTCGCACCAATTTAAATGAAGACCCATCAGGTCCAGCGAGGCACAGACCACAGTGAGTGAGGCCGAATGCCAAGCCCTCCCCACCCCTGGTCCAGGCCCTGGGAAAACACCATGTCCTGTGCTGGTCCCGGAGGGCTGGTGGCGCTCGATCCGTGGATGCCACCTGAAATCCCATCGCTCTGCACGCTGCGGGGAGGGGGAGCTCCTCCAATTCCGTGCTGGTGCTGGAGGCCAGGACTTGCCCCTCCTCACGCTGGGCCCACCCTCCCCCTCGGTCCCAGCAAATGACACAGCCCCTTCCTGCCTCTCCTGTGCTCAGCATGCCCTCCACGCGGAGGTGTATCTCCTGCAGCGGATCCAGTCCTGGGAGCTGGGCTCTGAGCTGCCCTACAAGGTCACCTGCTTTCTGTCCTGGAGCCCCTGCGATGCCTGTGCCCTCCAACTGGCCCAGTTCCTGGACGAGAACAAACACGTGACCCTGAGCCTCTTTGCCTCCCGCCTCTACACCAAGGGAAAATATGAGGAGGGGTTGCGGGTCCTGAGGAGTGCAGGGGCCCACATCGCCATCATGACCTCCAGGGGTCAGTGTAGACCTCCCGGCCTCTGTGGGGGGGGGAGAGCGGGCAGGGTGAGGCCCCGGGGGATCTTGCTAGGAAGGCGTGGACAGGACTGGTATCCCTGGTGGAAGCCTCTGGTGGCTGCATAGGGGAGGCTGACCTGGGACAGCAGGGGACAGCGGAGTGCCTTGGAGGAGAGAGTTCAGGCCAGGAGAGGTGTCCGGAAGGGGCGGGAGATAGTGGGCACACAAGGGATCCATGTGAGTCTGGAAAGAAGGGGAATCAGGCTGGCTGGGATCCCGGGCTGAAGAAAGGGTCCCGGGGGTGAACGGAGTCCCTGGGAGGACAGAGGGCAGTGGCGCCGTTATGAGGGGCAAAGCCTGTCCCTGAGGGTCACGCAGCCTGTGGCCCCTGAGGCCCGGCTCACCTCCCGCCCCGCCCCGCTGCAGACTTCAAGCACTGCTGGGACACCTTCGTGGACAACCAGGGACATCCCTTCGAGCCCTGGAACATGCTGGTCTCTCAGAGTCAGATCCTAGCTAAGAAGCTGAAGGTCATTCTCAAGGTGAGGGGCCTCCCTCCCCTCTGCCTCCCCTGCCCTCCTCCATCCTCTCCTCGCTCTGGTCTTTCCCTGTCCCCCTCCTCCTCCCCTGGGTTACCTGCTCCCTCCCGGGGTGCCAGCTGCCTGCGCCCAGGGCTCCTGCCTCTGCTCCCCACCTCCCTGGGTCCCCCTCCCTCCCATCTCTGTGGCTGCCAGACCACTTCTGTGTGTCCTCTGTCCACCTGTCTCACTGCCCGCCCCGTTCACCTCCCACCTCTTGTCCTGGGGCAGAAGGCGGAGGATGGATGTCATGTCGCTAAGATCGCAAGAGACCTCTGTCGGACAGCAGAATAAATCACTTCCTCCCGGGAAACGTACACTTGGCCTTCACCACCCTCTGTGGATGGATGTCAAGAAGCCAGAGAAAGGCAATGAGCCCAGAGCAAATAGTCTTAAAAAAAATAAAAACTGAGTAGTATTACTCGTCATTGAAAAATCTATCTTCTGTTCCAAATACACATCATGAAGATTGCCCTCACCGCTGTCAGAAGCGTTTCCAGAGTTTAGGGAAGTAATTACTTCCATTGATTTTAAATGCAAAACGATAAAACGAAATATGACAGATCTTCTACCAATGGTTTTCTCTGTAAATGTGTCATGAAGTCGAAAGTGCTTTAACACAAAATAAAAGCTTGCAAACCTGCAAAAGCCTCTCCTGCTCGGTGACCCTTCAGGGGGACTAGGTCCCACGCATCCCTCTGTTGGGGGTGCACATTGGCTAACCCTCATGGAGAGGGATCTGGAAATCAAAAACCTCCTCCTACAAGCCATCCTGTTAGCAGCACTGCTTGGAAGCGATGCCACGCTCTGCAAGAGAACAGAAAGATGAGTTTCTGGGGAGGAACCGCACCCCTGAGGTGGGGTGGGGGCGGGAGGCTCTCCAGTCCTCGCCCTCCTGACTGCCCTGCCCTGGAGAGGAAGCCAGAGGGAGGGCCTCCATGGCCAGAAGCACAGCTCTGCCCCCTCCTGACGCGGGGCACACGGTGCACAGACAGGGACTGGACGCACAGGGGACCAGCCTGGCACCCAGGCGGGAGCCCCGCCACCCCCTGTCCCCCGCCCAGGCTTGCCATGGCCCTCCCGCTGGGCTCTGTGGAATCCAGATTCTGCTGAGGGGCCCCCCTGGCTCTTGGAGGGCCTACATGAGTCCCCGGTCCCTCCTCACAGACTTCTGCTCACCTGTCAGGGCCCAAACGCTCTCACAGCCTCCCTCACACAGTGACTTAAGGGGCTGGGGAAGGAATCCTTTTGGGCGAGACATGGAGGGACAGAGAGTAAGGGATAGATGGCCATGGCTGTCCGGGCAGAGGGGACACAGTCAGGGAGCGCTGGCAGCCACGGGGAAGACCTGGACGAGCAAAGTGACACAGAGATGGAAGAAAAGGAGGGCAGAGGGGCATACAGGGCGCAGGGCCGCAGGGACGACAAGGAGGAGGAGCCTAGGGATCAGGCTGGGAGGGACGGGCTGCCAGTCACAGTGCCTGCCTGGAGGGGGTGGGAGTTGGGGCCAAATGACAGGAGACAGTGCTGCTGGGGGACCTGGCTCCCCTCCCCTGCGTCCCTGCTCCCCTCCGGGCCCTGGGCCCCCCGTGGCCGCCTGTTCCAGACGGCACCACCTCAGACAGCATGGCTCATCCCGGGGGAGGGAGGGGTGGACAATCCCACAACCTGGGAGCCACCCCATCCTCTAATGGACAAGAGCCGGGTCCCACCCTGAAGGGCATCTCACGGGACACCCCATAAACATGGTTTCCCTCAGGGATTCCTTAGAGACACTTGGTGCGGCAGAGGATACAAGATTGTCTGCAGGTCTCCTGCCTGGAACATAAGGACAGGAATAGTGACCAACAGTGGGCTGTGTGACCGAGGCCCTGGGCAATGGACTGATGGAGAAATGGAGCTTAAGCTGCAGAGGGAGGAGCTGAGGGTCAGGGAACAGTCATGTCCCTTCAAAGCTGGGAGCCACGAAGGGGAGGTCCGGATTCTCAGCGTCAGAAGCGATGTCAGACGTGGTGGGTCCCGACCCAGCAGTCCAGGCGCAGCTGGGAAGCCTGGGACGGACCCTAAAGTGCAGCCAAGTGGCCAACGGTAGTGTCGGGCAGGTCTGGAGCCGCAGGGACAAAGACACAGCTCTGGGTGCGGTTTGGGGTTTTTCTGTCACTGTGATCTTGTGAGCGTGCGTCCTGACGTTAGGACCTTCTCATTCCCTTCTGGACAGGGACACAGGCTCTAGAAAATGCTCCGTAATGAATGTAACAGGACACGTCCGAACTAGAGCGATACAGAAATGTGATAGGAATCCACAGGAAAGCAGAGATTGCTTCCCCGCGGCCCCGACTGGTGAACTTGTAGAAATGCCACTTGGGCTCACGTGTTTAGAGATGGGACTGAGGTAGCATGTGGGGCACGGTGACGCGGGCAGTGTGTCCTGGGCTCGTGGGCCTGAAGCAGCGTGGGACCACCAGGGCGACCAGGGAGGGGACGTGAGCCGGGACCTGGAGTGAAAGGGAAGAGGCCACTCCCCGCGGTCTGGGTGACCCCAACAGCAGAAGCCCCCGGGGGGCCCTGGCTTCCAGAACCCGGGAGCTCTCCAGCATCCGGGCTGCGGGAGGCGCAGGGTCACAGTGAGCCTGTCTGCAGGATGGGTGGCAGGTGCCCAGGAAGGTGAGGGAGACGCGGGATGTGAAGCCCACACGCCTGGCCCTGCGGCGCGTTGGCCTGGGCACCCCGGGAGAGGCGCGCAGAACCTCAGGACACGTCGGGCACCTGCCGCCCTCCCAGGCCATTTAGCTGCCAGTCACCTGCGGCCGAAGGTTCCTCCGAGAGCGGGGGCCAGCCCCGTGGGCACTGTGTGTGTCGTGTGGCCCAGAGCTGTGTGCCTGGGGCCGGCTGGCCGCCTGGTGACGAATGCACTCTTCTCTCCATTGTGGTGAAGAATGCGCAGCGCTCGCCTGAAGTGTAGACTCGGCTGGTCGGCTCCGGCTGACGCCTGCGAACGTCTCGATTTCTCCATCCTGACGGCTCTCCTCTACGTGTTCAGTTGCCGTTTGCCTTCTCCAATGTGCCTGAGTGTTCGTGAGCCCCCGAACTCTGGTGGGGTCCCAGGCCCCTCAGCTGTGCTCCCCTCACTCGGCGGGGGGGCGGGGCCGCACCAGGGCTGTCCCCCGCGTGTATTCCCGTGTCACCGGCTCCCCGAACACACAGGGCTGGGGCGGGATTTTTCATGACCGCTTTCCCCAATATAATTACGTAGAATTTCATGTATATAAGTAAAATAAAAAGTAGAAGTTAAATTTTTAAAAAAGGGAGAAAAGAAAGAGAGAAGGAAAGAGGGGCGTCCCACCCGCCCTACCTGCAGGTTTGAGCTGTGGGCCCTCCCCCTGTACGTGACCCCGGTCAGCTGGACGCCCGCGGTCCCCTGGGCTGGAGCCTGGGCTCACCTTGACTCTCTCGGCCCCTCCTCCACGTTCTTGCTCTTTCTGCCTCTGGTTCTGTAGGTCCCTGAGTGTGACCTGGGAGCTGACACGGGATCACGACCCGGCTCCCGCGTGGTAACCTTGGACGCAGTCCGAGGCAGGAGCAAGTGAGCATAAGCAGCCTTTACTGAGCACCGGCTGCACCAGGTTCTGTGTCTCGCGCCTGAACGGACGGAGCCGCTCTTTGAAACGTCCCATCCCGCCGGCCCAGCAGCGAGGACGGGTCCTTCCCAGGTGCCCTGGACCGAGGAGGAAACAGAGGCTCTGGGGTCAGAGGTCACAGCTGGGGGCTGCCCCACGTGCCCACGTGCTGGGCCCTGGGGCCCCAACTCTGAGCCCGGCAAGGTGAGGAAAGCCTGACATCGGGCACCAAGATTTCCTTGGGAGTAGAGACACGTATGCGATTTTACAAGCAATATCCTTAAATCAGATACAGTGTCAAAAAGAAAAAAGAATAGAGCTCCCTTCTAGGCCAAGAGGAAGTTATTGAGTCTTCTACCGGAAACTATTACTTTTCAGAAAGGAAGTTGGCCGGTCCTTGAATTTAACAGACAGAACTTTCCAAACAATCGAAATCACTCCTTTGTCAAATTATAAGTCCACCATTAAAATGCTTTCTTAAATGTTTCTATAAGTAAAGTTTTAAATGTGAACGCCCAGTGTCCACTCCCTGACTTACGAAATGGAGACAGGACAGCCAACATTGGCCCCTCAGCCCCCCATCTCCTGTCAGCTGGAAGGTTCGGGAAAATCAGTCCCCCCTGACTTGCAGCAGAGAGGTAAGCTCAGGAATATTCTTGTGTTTTTTCTGCCTCATTTTGCTGAATTATAATTAATGTTTTTGCTTTCTTATCTTTACATCAAAGACAATAGAGGGTAGCCGTCAAAGGTGTGGGCTGTGGTCACACAGATGTCCTGGGTTCGACATCCAACTCCTCCTCTTCCTACCTATGTGGTCTCAGCTGAGTGACTAACCCTCTCTGTGCCTCAGCACTGAACTCAGGAGAGCTGAAAGAGTAAAGGGAGGAACACAAGCACAGCACTGGCATCAGGACCAGCCTCTGTTCCGCAAATCATCAGCTGCCCTGCCCTGGAAACCATACAGTGTGCACAGTTGGGGGTCTGCTTTCGCTCTCACATAGCATGACACCCTCATTCCCCCAAGGTTGTTTTTTTTTTTTAATGTTTTATTTATTTTTGAGAGAGAGAGACAGCGTGAGCAGGGGAGGGTCAGAGAGAGAGGGAGACACAGAATCTGAAACAGGCTCTGAGCTGTCACCACAGAGCCTGACGCAGGGCTCGAACCCAAAACCGTAGGATCATGACCTGAGCTGAAGCCGGACGCTCAACCGACTGAGCCACCCAGGCACCTCCCACATTCCCCCGTCTTAAAATGTGTCATAAAAAGGAATGCATCCTCTTCAAATATTGAGACAACGGCATCAATATTCAGAAGGACGCATCATAGTCTATGTGCGGATAACCCCTGAATCGGGGCTGGATATGCCAGGCCCCTAATGGAGCACGTTCAGGTTCTTTCCAAATGTTCCGTATTATCAAGAAAGCTGTGACGCTGAGTTTCAGAAGTGCTCTGGCATTTTGGACAGAAAGTTGTAGGAGCTCCCAGAAGCTTTGGATGCTGAAGCCTCGTACATTGTGACAGACTTCCCTGCAAAAACCTGCTTGGAGCTCCTCTCCCCAGGAGGCCCAGAGAAGCCCCTGGTGAGACCCCCAGCCACAGTCCCCCACACTCGGGTGTCCTGGGAGGGGACAATAGGACCACCGCGTGGCTTGGGAGGAGATCAGCCCTGAACTAAGTCCTGGCCACTATTCTGGAACAAAATCCCCATGTCACGGAGCTCAGTTCACTCCTGATGAAGCCCCCACCTTCCACAGCTGGGCTCAGCGGAGTTACCCAGTTAGAAGGTCCCATGTTGGCCACATAAAGCTGCTCTCTAAAGGAGAAGAGGTTCAGGTTGGGACCCATGGGATCAGAGGTCATGGGCAGGGGAGAAGCCCAGTGGACACGGGGACAGAGGATCGGTGGCCTAGGGTGGGAGGCCTGGGGACAGTCATCACACAGAGGAAAGTCTGAGAGAGGGAGACAGACTGGGTCTCAGGGCTGACCGTGTTCCCAACTCCAACAAAGAAAAGCATGAGATGTGGCCACAGGGAGCAGCTGAATTCAGGGCAGTTTGGCCTGAGGGCTACCAGCAAAGGCAATGATAGATTCCCAAGCTGGCATCAAGTGGTTAGAGACGCAGAGACAAAAAAGCACCTGCCTGCACCCCAAAAAGTCCTTTGCATCCTCTTTTTTTCTCCCCTCTCTGGCTCCAGATGCCTGGTGTCCCCGAAGTCTTTAGTTTTCACGGACAGGTGGCACAAAGCTTCCCTACACTGCCTTCCGGTACAACTGGTCAGTGACGCCTGTCTTGCTTCACATCGATATCCTTCAGAGCCAGGTGCCAGGCAGGGACAGGCCCAGATGTGGCTGATGTGCAAGGGGGAGGGCGAAGCTCTCCGGTGGGCTTTTCGCAATCATATCCCCATCCTCCCATCACTCGTGGAACAAAGATGCTCCCAGCATGGAGGTGGGTGGGGCCGCCAAGATGGAAGGCAGTCCTGGGCCGCGCCCTCAGCTGGGGGGGTCCGAGACCAGACGGTGGGGCTCACAGGGAGACCGACGGGGGTCTGTGGGATGCAGAGCTGGGGGTCACTGGGCCCCCACCTGTCTCCTCCAGACCCAGATCTCCTCGAGGGCGGGAGGTGCCTGTCCCTTCCTTGCACCCCGGGTTCCCACCAGGGTGGGCCCCTGAGTGGGTGCTCCTGGGTACACTGGAACGGCTGAGGGGCACAGTATGGGACTCTGCTAGCATTGCCTGCCCCGTGCGCGGGAATCTTGCCACGTGCAAACGTGCACGTGGTGCGCCCTCCCGGAGGGCATCCTGGCAAGGCTGGAAGGGCATAGGCACCAGGTCCCCCAGTGCATTTCCCAGAGCCCTGGTTGTGAATGTGCCCAGACCTTGCCCACGTTCCTGACTTGAGCCCGGGGACCTCGGCCTGTGGACTTTGTAGCCTGGACTCCACTACAGGCGGTCCCCGCAGATGGGCAAGAGCCGGGACCGGCCCAGGGCTGGTGTCTCCCCCGAGGGGAGGGGGGCTCCTGGGGGTCAGTTGCCCAGCAAGGGCAGTGGGCAGTGCCCAGTCAGCCCCCAGAGGGAGGATTCTGGTCCACGCTGAGTGTGGAGGCAGAGTCCTGACTTAGGACTGTAGGTGACACCAGGGATCACCATGGATCATCACCAGGGATCACCTCTCTCTCCGTGAGAGCGAGGAGCTGGACAGGGTGTGTGTGTGGCAGAGCGGCCTCTGGTTGGCATGGAAACTGCCTGTCCCCTCTCCCCTCTCCCACCAGGGGGTTCGGGATTCGCAGGATGCTGGGCAGACTCGGGGCCCCCAGGGAAGGCCCATGAGACCTGGCACAGGCAGGTGCTGGCAGGCGTCCTGGTGTGAAAGGCCCAACCCCGCACCCCCTCTTCCTCCCGTTTCACTCCTCACTGGCCCTTCCTCCCTTTGGGGGAAACCCTCCTTTCTATAGGTTTTCCTTCTGTCCCAGCCTCCTGCTGCGTCTTCCCAGTGCCTGTGCCCACGTCAGCGTAGGTCTCCGTGGTCCCCAGTCCCCTGTCCCTGCCTGCCGTCTCCCTCCTTCCCTTCTTCTTTAGCTCCCTGCCTACTTCCCTCTCTCTCTGCCTCCTTCCGTTTTCCTTCTCACAGATCCTTTGCTTCTCTGTTTGCCCAGAGTGTTTTGTCTTCCTCTTTGATCCTGATTCGTCTTCCCCACCCCACTTTTCTCCTCTTCTCCCTCATGGCTGCCTCTTTCCTCCCCTTGGAGTTTCACCTCTGACTACTAGAGTTTTGTCTCTCTTAGATCCAGCGTGAATTAAGACCTTTAGCTTCTCCTTCCACCCTGTGGAACTTTCCTCTCCAAGATGGCCTGGCATGAGTCCTCTCACATGACCATGGCCTGAAGAAGCCCTTCTTTGAGATGCTACCTCGAGCCTTGAGCCGCGTCCTTGGATCACTGCAAACAGCAGACACTCCCCATGTCCCTGTGTCTGGGTGTCATTCTGGGCTCCTCAGTAGAATTTGGAGGCTGTTGTTTCATCCTTGCTCTTTTAGAGCAGGAAATGGCATCCTTTGTTCCCTCATGTTGATGTCCAGCTGCTACCGAGTGGCTGCCACAGTCCACTTGTCCTTTGATGCCCAGCTCAGTCCATCTTGGAAAGATTGTGCACCTGCTGAGACAACGGACAGAGACCCTGGTCCACCCCTCTGCTCACTCAGTCCTTGGCTCAGCACCTCTGGTTACAGGCTACGTCCTTGGCTTTCAACTGGGCCCCATAAAAGGAGGACTCCTTAAAATAATGGTGGGGTATATTAGTTACCACAATAAGGAAAGTTATTGGGAACCCATTCTTATATATTTAAAAATTTGAGGGGGGGACATCTGGGTGGTGCAGTCTGTTGAGCGTCAGACTCTTGATTTCATTCAGGTCATGATCTCATGGTTCATGGGATCAAGCCTCGTGTCAGGCTCCATGCTGAAAGCGAGGAGCTTGCTTGGGATTCTCTCTCTCCCTCTCTCTCTGCCCCTCCCCTGCTCACACACACACACACGCTCTCTCACTGTCCATCTCAAAATAAATAAATAAAATATATATTAAATAAATGTAAATATAAATAAGCAAATAATATATTAAAAATTTTAATAGTATAAGCATCTAGTAAAACACCCAATCAATTTATAGCAAATAGAGTGAGAAAGAAAATCTCTTCTCCTATGCTTCCTTCCCATCCCACCCAGCCCTCTTTACTGGTGTCTTTCTTGTTTCTTAGAGTTGTAGACCATCAGTTCTCCTGGCTGCAGGGTATTCCATCGGGTGAGGACACTGTACTTCTTTTACAAGCTCTGCTGTGATGGGCACTGGCTGTGGGCAGTGATTGTGGCAGAGCTCAGGAGGCAATGAGGGGTGTAGGAGGAACTGAGGCCACCAGAACTCAGTTTCACCAGAGCTATGCTCTTTCCCCAGAACATCCCTCATTTACTCATTCAGTCAGTCTCTTCAATGCTTTCCAATCAGATATGGTTATGATGTTGGTCCTAGTGGGTATTCTGTGATTACCAGGAAGGAGATGAAGGTGAGGTCTTTGTTTTAGGCAGTTTTCAAGAGAAATCCTATCCCCCTTCCCCTCCCCTTTATTCTAAGATTTGTGTCTACCAGCCTTCTGGGGTTCCTGGTAACTAATGATGTTCCACAGCCTCATTCTAAAAAAATCTGCAACTTTTGGGGTGCATGTGTGGTTCAGGCAGCTGAGTGTCTGATTCTTGGTTTGGCTCAAGTCATGATCTCACATTTCGCAGGATCGAGCCCCATGTCTGGCTCCATGCTGACAGGGAGGAGCCTGCTTGAGATTCTCTGTCTCCTTTTCTCTCAGTCCCTCCCTGCTCATGCTCACTCTCTCTCTCTCTCAAAATAAATAAACTTAAAAAATCTGCAAATCTTCATAAATACAGAATAATGTAAGATAGAGATGAAGATGTCCCTCCTTAGCACCCCAGCAATTGAGAAAGAGAGATCTTGCTGTGTCATAGAATTAGTTCAAAGAACTAGTTCAATGAATCTGAATGCAAGATTAAAATCTTACATTCACAGAGTATCAGTCTTTATTTTCTGTGCTTTTGTGTGAACACCAACAGCTATTACCAAGTAGTATAGAGTAGTGGTGGAAGGAGAGACTCTGGATCCAGCTGTCTAAGTTCCAATCCTGCTCCCACCACTTACTGGATTATGACATCTGGCAAGTTGGTTAGCCAAATTGTAGGCATGTACAATGGAGATGATAATAATAGAACTCTCATCTAGGTGGTTGTGAGACTTAAATGAATTTGTTTATATTTATATCTACATATATTCTGAAGAGTGTCTGACCTATAGTAAACATGATGGAAGGGTTTGCTGTTACCTATTACTATAAATCTGCCTTTGAAAACAGCACTAAACATCATCTTACAAAAGTTGTCTAAGACCCATACACTGAAAAATACAAAGCACTACTCAGAGAAAGGCAAAGAAGATGTAAAAAGTAAAGAGATATACAATGTTCATGGATCAAAAGACTCCATATTGTTAAGATGTTAATTCTGTAGATTCCATGTAATCCCAAATGCATTCTCAGGGTTCTGCCACCTTGCAATAGTTCCGATGCATGGACTTGGCCAGGCTGAACTACATATGCCAAAATTCCCCTTACCATAGTCTTAGATTGGGATTAGGCCACAAGAGAAACTAGTCTGGCCAATTAAGTGGGAAGCAATGAAGAAGCAGACTTTTCTAATGTGCTTTCGTGTTGAGGTACTGACTTGACTCACCTCCTTGGTGTGAAGCCACAACTATGAGAACCTCCCTCACATCCTCCTTGAGCTTCTCCTACCCTGGAGCGAGGTGTGTTTTCTAGCTTTGTGGTGAAGTTAGTGTTAAGAAGAAAAAAACAAATATAAAATGGAATCATTTGTCCCCAACAACAGTAAGCCAAGACTTAATTACAGTTGCAATCACATCCTAGGAATGTGACCTTTTAACAATCAATCTGAAATTTCATGATCAGTAGTGAGGTCATCTGCATGTTAAAAACCCTGCTTGTCCCTTCACCCCCCAAAGAAGATGTCCTGGCCTGAAATAATCCTTTCTTTTGTTTGCTAACAGCTTCCTTGCTCCCCTCTGTACTTATGAAAATCTTCATTTGTACAACCCCTCAGAACATCTCTACTTGCTAGGTGGGATGCTGCCCAATTCATGAGGTGCATAATGAAGCCAATTAGATCTTCAAATTTACTCTGTTGAATTTTGTTTTTAGCAGGACCCCACAGGACACCCAGACCACTGAAGTCAGGGGCAAGAGCAAAGACATGGATTTCTGCCTATCTGCACATGCTCTACAACTAGGCTCCAGTTTGTTCTTGCTCTCCCACACCCTACATCCACCATCCTGTCACAAAGTGCTTGTCCCATGGACTTCATGTCTGCTGCACACCAGACATGAAGACAACACCTTACCAACACTCCTTAACCTGCCCCTACACTGGCATAAAGTCAGAGTCCCATAAGAAGTCCTTATATGTTCCATATGATCCAGCAATCCCACCTCTGGGTATATATCTGTAGAGCGCAAGATAGTCAGTCATGTCAAGCAGTGATGTAAGCATCCAAGGGTGTTGCAGGTAAGACCAGATATCCTTGAAACCAGCACAGGCTGACAACACCCAAAACTGATAACCGGCAGTACCAAAGGAGGTCTGCAAAAGCCCAAGGCTGATTAAACTCCAAAGGAGTTAAAAAGGAGCTGCAGCAAACTGTCAGACTCTCCAGATGCTGACCCTTTTGCATCTGACCGCATCAGAAAGGCAACTGTGGCCAAGGGCTCTGCCAGATTGATCTCTGAGCATAATGCAGATCTTCCACTGCTTGAACATAATAGGCAACAAGTGCCAAGAGCTGACATGGATCAGATGGAGGCCTCATCTCAACTGTGCGCGCCCACCGACTGACTTCGAGTTTGGTTCATTAACTTCTTAACCCTTGTATCTCGTTGGTTGTGTGACTTTGTCTTGTGCTTTGCTTGGCATGATGTGTATGATGCCAAGTTAAATGCATACGAAATGTCATTGGGTTTGGAATCCTGAACCAGCTTTACAAGTAAGTTCCTTGCTTTGTGACTGAATAAAGCTGACGATGTGGAAAGACAACTTGTGTGTGTGCCTTCATAGTGTGCTTGTGACAATATCCAAAGGAAATGAAATCAATTTTGAAGTGATATTTGCGCCCCTGTGTTCATTGCAGCATTATTCATGATAGCCAGGATATAGAAACAACATACATGCCAAATTGACTAATGAGTGAAGAAGATGTGGGGGAGATATATATATAGGTGCCTGGGTGGCTCAGTCAGTTGAGCGTCCAACTTCGGCTCAGATCATGATCTCATGGTTCGTGGGTTCGAGCCCCGTGTCGGGCTCTGTGCTGACTGCTAGCTCAGAGCCTGGAGCCTGCTTCAGATTCTGTGTCTCTTTCTCTCTCTGCCCCTTCCCTGTTCATGCTCTGTCTCTCTCTGTCCCTCAAAATTAAATAAATGTAAAAAAAAATATATATATATATATATATATATGAAATGGGAATAGCAAAAACATTAAAATCAAAACCTGGTACTTTGAAAAAAAATGAAGAAAGAAAGCAAAAAAAAAACTACATTATGAGTGAAAATAGGGTCATCTTTTTTAAAAAAGATTTATTATTTATCTATCTATTTATTTATTTATTTACTTATTAGTAGAACTCATAACCCTGAGATCAAGACCTGAGCTGAGATCAAGAGTCAGACACTTACTGGACTGAGCCATCCAGGTGCCCCAAAAGATTTTATTTTTAAGTAATCTCTATACTCAATATGAGACTCGAACTCACAACCCTGAGAGCAAGAGTCACATGCTCTACTGACTAAGTCAGCTGGGCACTCCTGCGGTTGTCTTTTATCGGGTATAAAAAGCCAGAAAAGAATACTGTGAACACACACCAATCAATCTGAAAAATGAGACTGAATGGACAATCTTCCAGAAAAAATATGATTAAAATGATACCAAAAGAAATACAGCACATGGATTAACCCTAAACCATTAAAGAAATGAAATTATTACTTAAAATGACCACATAAACAACCATATCAAATTACCAGACCTGGAGGTTTTATGGTGAGTTCAATCAACCATGTAAGGACCAGATTGAGCTTTCCTAGGAAATTGGGAAAAAAGCTAA
>JAQQST010000497.1:0-18016 GCA_028646485.1 Cryptoprocta ferox
GGAGAGGGAGGGAGACAAAACACGAGAGACTCTTGAATACTGAGAACAAACTGAGGGGTGAAGGGGAAGGGGGAAAGGTAATGGAGGGTGATGGTCTTGGTGGAGGTCACTTGTGGTGAAGAGCACTGGGTGTTATATGGAAACCAACCTGACAATAAACTATAAAGTTTAGAATATATATATATATATATATATATATATATATATATATATATAAAAGGAAGAGAATTAAAAATGTTAAGGCTCAGACAAATGGACAAATTAACAAAAAACAAAAGAATGGATGTTTAGAATAATCAGGTGCACTTCACATGTTCATTATTTTTCTTAAGAAATTTTCACAAAAATGACTAGAAGAAAATACATTAACTGCCAAAAGTATTTTTTATATAAGGTATCTCCTTTTTCATATTTCTGACCATTTACTCATGTGGTTATGTTCATTTTATAATGAAAGTGGTTTTATCAAAGAAAACTTTTAAATACAAATTAATGTCACTGGAATATAATTCAGAATTTCTTGTGGACTAACCTTATGGAAAAAAATAAAAACCAATATCCCATATACTCCTAAAAAAAAAGCTGCTAGAACTGATATATGCATTCAGCAAAGTCGCAGGATACAAAATCAATATACAGAAGTCAGTTGCATTTCTATAAAACAATAATGTAGCAACAGAAAGAGAAATCAAGAAATCAATCCCATTTACAATTTTACCAAGAACCATAAAATACCTAGGAATAAACCTAACCAAAGCTGTAAAATATCTGTATGCTGAAAACTATAGAAAACTTATGAAGGAAATGGAAGAAGACACACACAATAAATGGGAAAACATTCCATGGTCATGGATTAGAAGAATAAATATTGTTAAATTGTCAATACTACCCAATGAAATCTACACATTCAATGCAATCCCAGTCCAAATTGCACCAGCATTCTTCTCAAAACTAGAAAAAACAATCCTAAAATTTTTATGGAACCTCAAAATACCCTGAATAGCCAAGGCAATATTGAAGAAGAAAATAAAAACGGGAAGCATCACAATCCCAGACTTTAGCCTCTACGACAAAGCTCTAATCATTAAGACAGTATGGTATTGGCACAAAAACAGACAGATAGACCAGTGAAATAGAATAGAGAACCCAAACTTGGACCCACAAATGTATGGCTATCTAATCTTTGACAAATATGAGAGAGTATCCAATGGAAAAAAGACAGTCTCTTTAGCAAGTAGTGCAGGGACAACTGGACAGCAGCATGCAGAAAAATGAAACTGGACTACTTTCTTACACCATACACAAAAATAAACTCAAAATGGATGAAACACTTAAATGTGAGATGTGAAACCATCAAAACCCTAGAGGAAAAAAAAGGCAACATCCTCTATGATGTCAGTTGCATCAATTTCTTGCATAAGATGTCTCCGAAGGCAAGGGAAATAAAAGCAGAAATGAACAATGGGACTACATCAAGATAAAAAACTTCTGCACAGAAAAGGAATTAATTAACAAAACTAAAAGGCAACTGACGGAATGAGTGAAGATATTTGCAAATGACATATTGAATAAAGGGTTAGTATACAAAATCTATAAGTAACTTACCAAACTCAACACCTGATAAACGAATAATACAGTAAAGAAATGGGCAGAAGACATGAAGATGGTCAACAGACACATGAAAAGATGTTCAACATCGCTCATCATCAAGGAAATACAAATCAAAATCAAATTGGCGTACCACCTTTCACTGGTAAGAGTTACTAAAATTAACAACTTAGGAAACAACAGATATTGGTAATGATGAGGAGAAATGGGAACACACTTGCTCTTTTGGTGGGAATGCAAACTGGTGCAGCCGCTCTGGAAAAGAGTGTAGAGGTTCCTCGAAAAATTAAAAATAGAATTACCCTATGATACACAAATAGCACTACTAGGGAATTATCCAAAGGATACAGGATTACTGATTCATAAGGGCACTTGTATCCCAATGTTTATAGCAGCACTTTCAACAATAGCCAAAAATATAAAGAACCCAAATGTAAATCAGCTGATGAATGGATAAAGAAGATGTGGTTTCTCTCCAGTGCACATGAAAGTTCTGCAGAGTAGATCACATACTGAGACGCAGATCAGCCCTCAACATGTACAAAAAATGGAGATCATACTGTGCATATTTTCCGACCACAATGCTATGAAACTCAAAATCAACGAAAAGAAAGAGTTTGGAAAGATAACAAATACTTGGAGCCTAAAAAACATCCTACTAAAGAATGAACCAGATAAACAAGAAGTTAAAGAAGAAATTACAAAGTACATGGAAGCCAATGAAAATAATACCACAGCCCCAAACCTGTGGAAAGCAGAAAAGGCAGTCATAAGAAGGAAGTATATAGCAATCCAGGCCTTCCTAAAGAGGGAAGAAAGGTCTCAGATACACAACCTAACCTTACACCTTACAGAGCTGGAAAAATAACAGCAAATAAAACCCAAAACTAGCAGAACACAGGAAATAATGAAGATTAGAGCAGAAATCAATGCTATCGAAACAAAACCAAGAATGAAAAACAGAAACAACAACAAACAAAAAAAACCCAGTAGAACAGATCAATGAAATCAGAATTTGAGTTGGTTCTTTGAAAGAATTAACGAAACTGATAAAACCTTAGTCAGTTTAATCAAAAAAGAAAAAAGGAAAGGAACCAAATAAATAAAATAAAGAATGAAAGAGGAGAAATCACAACCAACACAGCAGAAATACTAACAATAATAAAGAATATTCCTAGTAATTATACACCAATAAAATGGACAATCTGGAAGAAATGGACAAACTCCTAGAAACATATAAACTATCAAAACTGAAACATGAAGATATATAAACTTGAACAGACCCATAACCAGTAAAGAAATCAAATTAGTAATAAAATATCTCCCAAAAAACAAGAGTCCGGGGCCAGATGGCTCTTCAGGGGAATTCTACCAAATGTTTAAAGAATAGTTTACACCTATTCTCTTGAAGCTGTTCCAAATAATAGAAATGGAAGGAAAACTTCCAAACTCTTTCTATGAAGCCAGTATTACCTTGATTCCAAAACGTGACAAAGACCCCACTAAAAAGGAGAAATATTGTTGATGGATATGATTACAAAAATATTCAACAAGATATTCACCAACCAGATCCAGCAATACATTAAAAAAACTTATTCACCACAACTAAGTGGGATTTGTACCTGGGATGCAGGGTTGGTTCAATATCTGCGAAACAATCAATGAGATGCATCACATCAATAAAAGAAAGGGCAAGAAACACATGATCCTCTCAATAGATGCAGAGAAAGCATTTGACAAAATACAGCATCCTTTCTTGATAAAATCTGTCAAGAATGTAGGGACAGAAGCATCATACCTCGAGATCATAAAAGCCATATATGAAAGACTGAATGCTAACGTCATCCTCAATGGGGAAAAACTGAGAGCTTTCCCCCTAAGGTGAGGAACAAGACAGGGATGTCCAATCTCGCTACTGTTATTCAACATAGTATTTATTGGAAGTCTTAGCCTCAACAATCAGACAACAGAAAGAAATAAAAGGCATCCAAATCGGCCAGGAGGAGGTCAAACTTTCACTCTTTGCAGATGACATGATACCCTATATGGAAAACCCAAAGGATTCCACCAAAGAACTGCTAGAACTGATCCATGAATTCAGCAAAGTGGCAGGATATAAAGTCAATGCACAGAAATCGGTTGCATTCCTATACACCAACAATGAAGCAACAGAAAGAGAAATCAAGAAATTGATCCCTTTAAAATTGAACCAAAAGCCACAAAATACATAGGAATAAATCTAACCAAAGAGGTGAAAATTTTATACAATGAAAACTCTAGAAAGCTTATTAAAGACATTGAAGAAGACACAAAAAATGGAAAACTAGTCCATGCTCCTGGATAGGAAGAACAAATATTGTTAACATGTCAATACTCCACAAAGCAATCTATGTATTCAATGCAATACCTATCAAAATAACACCAGCATTCTTCTCAGAGCTAGAACACACAATCCTAAAATTTGTATGGAACCAGTAAAGACCCTGAATACCCAAGGCAATCTTGAAAAAGAAAACCAAAACTGGGGGCATCACAATCCCGACTTCAAGCTGTATTACGAAGCTGTAATCATCAAGAAAGTATGGTACTGGCACAAAAACAGACACTCAGATCAATGTAATAGAATACAGAACCCAGAAATGGACCCACAAATGTATGGCCAACTAATCTTTGACAAAGCAGGAAAGAGTATCCAACGGAATAAAGGCAGTCTCTTCAGTAAGTGGTGCTGGGAAAACTGGACTGCAACATGCAGAAAAATGAATCTGAATCACTTTCTTACACCATACACAAAAGCAAACACAAAATGGATGAATGACCTAAACGGAAGACAGGAAGCAATCAAAATCCTCTAGGAGAAAGCAGGCAAAAACCTCCTTGACCTTGGCCGCAGCAACTTCTTACTCATGGAGTCTCTGGAGGCACGGGATACAAAAGAAAAATGAACTATTGGGACCTCATCAAAATAAATATCTTCCGCACAGCGAAGGAAACATCTGCAAAACTAACAGGCAACTGACAGAATGGGAGAAAATATCTGGATACGACATTTCAGATAAAGGTTTAGTATCCAAAATCTATAAGGAACCTATCAAACTCAACATGCAAAAAACCACAAATAATCCAGTAAAGAAGTGGGCAAAAGAATAGAACCTTCTCCAAAGAAGACATCCAGATGGCCAACCGACACATGAAAAATGCTCAACATCACTCATCATCAGGGAAATACAAATCAAAACCTCAATGAGATATCACCTCAGAGCTGTCAGAATGACTAACATTAACAACTCAGGGAAAAACTGATGTTGGCAAGGATGCGCAAAAAGAGGATGTCTCTTAAACTGCTGGTGGGAATGCAAGCTGGTGCAGCCACTTTGGAAAACAGTATGGAGGTTCCTCAAAAGGTGAAAAACTAGAACTACCCTATGATTCAGGAACTGCACCACTAGGTATTTATCCAAGGGAAACAGACATGCTGTTTTGAAGGGGCACATGCAGCCCAATGCTTATAATAGCACTATCAACAATAGCCAAAGTATGGAGAGTCCAAATGTCCATCGATGGATGAATGGATAAATAAGATGTGTTACACACACACACACACACACACACACACAATGGAGTATTACTCGGCAATCAAAAAGAATGAAATCTTGCCATTTGCAACTATGTGGATGGAAATAGAAGGTATTATGCTAAGCGAAATTAGTCCGTCAAAGAAAGACAAATATTTTATGACTTAACTCATATGGGAACTTTAACATACAAAACAGATGATCATAAAGGAAGGGAAGCAAAAATAATAATGAAAACGGAGGGGGTAAAACATAAGAGACTCTTAAATATGGAGAACAAACAGAATGTTGTTAGAGGGGATTTGGGATGGGGGTGGGCTAAATGTGTAAGAGGCATTAAGGAATCTACTCCTGAAATCATTGCTGTAGTATATGCCAACTAACTTGAATGTAAATTTTCAAATAAATTAATTAAAATTATTTTTTTAAAAAGATGTGGTTTCTCTACACAATGGAATACCACTTGGCAATGATAAAGAATGAAATCCTTCCAATTGAAACAGTGTGGATGAATCTGGAGGGTATTATTCTATGTTAACTAAGTTAGCCAGAGAAAGACAGATATCTTATATTTTCACTCATATGTGGAACTTGTGAAACTTAACAGAAGTTCTTTGGGGAATGGAAGGGGAAAAATAGTTTCAAAAAGAGAGGGAGGCAATAAATAAGAGACTTAAATACAGAGAACAAACTGAGGGTGATGGGGTGGGGGTGGGGGAGGGGGATAATGGGTGATGGGCATTGAGTACTGCACTTGGGATGAGCACTGGGTTTTGTTTTTAAGTGATGAATAACGGGATTCTACCCCCAAAACCAAGAACACACTGTGTATACTGTAAGTTAGCTAACGTGAATATATATATATATATATATATATATATATATACACACACACACACATATATACATATATATGTGTATATAGATATTATTTTAATTATAAATAATTTTATTATTTTTAACACTCAGTAACATTTTTAACACTCAAACATACAAAGCAAGTAGGCAGTATATGAAAAAATATATAAGACTGAAAAATAGTATAAAATAGATAAGACAGGCATCTTTGGAACACTCCAACCATTAATAATAGAATTCACATTCTTTTCAAGAGCCCATGCAACATGTTTTAAGATAGAAAGTACTCTTATTAATAAAAAAAATCAATAAATTTTAAATGATTCAAATTATAGAAATTATGGTCTGATGACAATGCAACTAACTTTGAAATCAATACCAGAAGAAATTTGGAGAAATTTTACAAGTGTGCTGTAATTAAACAAAACAATTTTTTAAATGTTTATTTATTTTTAAGAGAAGAGGGAGATAGTGCACGAACAAAGGAAGGGCAGAAAGAGAGAGGGAGACAGAATCTGAAGCAGGTTCTAGGCTCTGAGCTGTCAGCACAGAACCCAAAGTGGATCTTGAACTCACGAACAAGTAGATGATGATCTGAGCCAAATTTAGACACTTAAGAAACTGAGCCACCCAGGTGCTCCTAAATAAAACACTGCTAAGTAACCAATAAGTCATAGAAGAAATCACAATATAAATTAAAAATACTTTGTAATGATTATGACAAAAACAAAAATAAACAATAACTTATAAGATGCAGTGAAAGAAGTATTTAAAGAGAAATTAATAGCTATAAATATCTGTATTTAAAATAAGAAAATACTCGAATCAGTAAGTTAAACTTTCACTTTGAGACACTGGAAAAGGAAGATAAAATTAAATATAAATCAAATTGAGGGAGGACATAACAAAGATTAGAGCAAAAATAAATGAAACAGAGAACAATAAAACAATAGGGAAAAACAACAAAACGAAAAGTTGGCTATTATTTCAAAGTAACTACAAAATTTAGAATACTTAGCAAGACTGGCCAAGGAAAAAAAGTAAAATTCAAAATATCTAACCAGGAATAAAATATAAAATATAGTCAATATTATTGAAATAAAAGGGGTTATGTGGTAATAGTATGAACAATTCTATGCCCCCCAAATTAGATAACCTGCCTAAAAAGGACAGACGCTTAGAAAAACATAATTAAAACTGACTCAGGCAGAAAATAAAAATTTAAATAAATCTCTACTGAAAATGAGTAATCAGAAATTACTCACTTATAAAATATGAGGTCAAAATGATTCATGGGTAAATTCTATCAAATATCTAAAGAAATATTAAAAACAATCTTTCACAAAAACTTAGAAAAAAGGAGGGACAACTTTATAACTTATCACAAAAAAATAAAACTACACACCCATACCTTCTATAACTATAGATGTGAAATTCAACAAACATCAGCAAACTAAATTCAACAACATATAAAAAAGACAATACAACATGACCAAATTAAATTTATTTCAAAAATGTAAGATTGATTCAACATATAATAATTAGTAAAAGTAATATTCCACATTTATAGAACAAAGAACATATAATCTTCACATAGATTCAGAAACATACTTGACAAATTCTAACACCATCGAACCACCATTCTAACACCATGATAAAAGCAATAACCATACTATAGAAGATAACTCTCACATTCACGTATAGTGAATCAATGAAAAATTTATACATAGACTCTAAATGTAAAATCATAAATACTTTCCTCCTAAGAACAGTAACAAAACAAAGAAGTCCACTGTTGTCATCTCTTATTAACTGGACACTGAATGTTCTAGTCAGGGATGTTAAGGAGATGAAAGAAATTTTAATTTCTTATATTAAGGTATCCATGTTGAATTAAAAGTTACATTTAACTTTTAAATGTAAGTTTCTATATGTAGGAGTAAGACATACTCCTATATATAGAAAATTTTAAGATTTCCCCCTGAAAACCATTAGAAATAATATATGAGTTTAACAAGGTTGAAGAGTATATTATCAATGTAAAAGAATAATTTGAATTTCTATATATAAACGTGCAATACAATTTAAAAATGAAGTTAAGAAAACTATCACACTTAAAATAGTATAAAATGAATAAACTATTTAAGAGTACATTTAGGGGTTCCCAGCAAGATGGCGGAGAAGAAGTGAGCTCAGTAAATTTTTGCCAGCCCACATTTCTAAAACCAGGAAGGACTGAAGCCATAAGACACTGGACCGCAAGAGTTTGGGAGGAAAAGAGACAGAGTCCACTAAGAAGGCAGCCTCATAGGTGCGTGATTGCGAACTGGGGAAGATAAAACGGGCTGGGACCTGGAGACGCAGAAGGGAGGGAGCCCCCTCCACAGAGAGCCATGGAGAGATGAGGGGAAGAGAAAGAGCGGTTGAAACTTCTCTAAACTGTCTCTGGAGAGGAGAAAAACCTCGGCCCAGGACAGAGAGGGATCCTATCATCCCATCTGTAACAGCAGGGCATTTGGAGAGAGATTTTTTCTCTAGCTGTGGCCCTTTCCTTGAAGTAGGCGCCCCGATCCCAGGTGGTGCCAGGAGAAACTGCTCCCCTGCTCCCCCTACTTGATCCCTAGCTAGGAAGCCATCCAGCCTGCGGGAGTACATTTCAAAGGGTACCATTAAAGTGTGTGGACTAAGATCTGGAAATGAGGTGGGGCTTGGGAAATACAACTTGGCCCACCTTGGCTATGCCCGCAGCACAGGGAGATGGGACCCAAAATAGAGAGTTGCAATGCTTGGTTCGAGAAGGGACTGGGGCGCTGCCATTTTTCTCCCCACAACCACCAAGGCAGGGCCTCAGGGAGCGGCCCGGGGGACCCACAAAGGAGTCAAGACCTGCCTGCACCAAACCATGCCCATCTTCACTGGAGAGCTACCTTTTTTTGTTTGTTTGTTTATTTTGGATCCCCGGCATGACTAACATTGATACATTGCCATTATTAACTCTAGATCATTTCTTGCTATTCAGAGATATTTTCCCTTATCTCATTCTTATCTCTCCCCTCTGCTGGACTAGGCACTCTGATCACTGGTTTGCTTAAAAAGTCACATTTAATCCATTCTCTTGATGCATATTCCATACCTCTGTCTCTACCGTCTTTTCTCTCTCTGGAATAATCAGACTATATAGTTTATTTGGGTAACATTATCTTCGTTTTCTTTCTCCTCGTCTCCTACCATATTCTCCTCTTTCTCTGTCTGAATTAAGCCTTTTAGTCACCCTGCCTGGTCAGTGTTCAATGTTGCTTCCTCGCCACCACTTTCACTTCTCTCTTGGTATATGCTTTTCCATCAGCACAGCCTCCAACCTGCTCTTTATTTGTAGCTGGGATTTCTGGTCCTATGCTTTTAGACTCTCCTTTGTCTTTTGTTGTTTTTGTTCCCCCTCTTTTTTCCCCTTCTGGTTTGCTTGTTTGACTTGTCTGTGCGCTTGTGTGCTTTTGTTCCCTGTGTTCCCTGTGTCTTTGTTTGTCTGTTTTCCTTTTCAGGGCTACCTCAAGAAACAAGCCAAAGTACACAAGGTGGAGAGCCCAAATTTCAATACGAGTAGGGGAATAAAATAAGCAAAAACACAACAAGAGAGACCAAGGGACACATTAAAAGAACACCTCCGGAATGGACAGGTCCTGGAAAGTCAAGGAGCCTACTTTAATATAGCAAAACACACAGGTGCAGAGTGTATAACAAGCTTTTAAAACTGAAAAGAGACAGAAACCTAGCCGAAATGATGAAACAGAAAAACTCTCTTCTAAAGAAATTCCAGGACAAAGTCACAGCTACAGGATTGCTAAAAACCGATAGAAGAAACATAACTGAGAAAGAATTTAGAACAATTGTCATAAAATTAAATGCTGGGCGTGAAAAAGGAATGGAAGACAGCAGAGAAACTATTGCTACAAAGACTATGGACCTTAAAAATAGTTGTGACGATTAAAAAATGCTATAAATGAGGTGCATAATAAAATGGAGGTGGCCACTTGCACGGATTGAAGAGGCAGAAAGGAGAATAGGTGAATTAGAAGACATGATTATATAAAAAGAGGAAGACAAGGAAAAGAGAGAGAAATTGATCCAGGACACAAAAGGAGAATTCAAGAATTAAGTGATACAATCAAACAGAACAATATCCGCATCATAGGAATTCCTGAAGAAGATGAAAGAGAGGTAGGCACTGAAGTGGTACTTGAACAAGTTATGGCCGAGAACTTCCCCAATGTGGGAAAAGAAACAGACACTGAAATCCAAGAGGTACAGAGCACTCACTTCAGACGTAACGTGAATTGACCTTTGGCACGATATATCATAATGAAACTGGGAAAATATAAGGATAAAGAGAGAATTCTGAAAGCAGCTAGGGATAAAAGGGCCCTAACATACAAAGGGAAAACTATCAGAGTAGTTACAGACCTATGTACTGAAACTTGGCAGGCCAGAAAGGAATGACAGGAAATCTTCAATGTGATGAACAGAAAAAATATGCAGACAAGAATCCTTTATCCAGCGAGCCTGTCATTCAAAATAGGAGAGATAAAGATTTTCCCAAATAAACAAAACTTGAAAGAATTCATCACCACTAAACCAGCCCTACAAGAAATCCAAAGAGGGACTCTATGAGGAAAATGTTGCAAGGAACACAAGGTACCAGAGACACCCCTACAAGCATGAACCCTACAGAGAACCCAATGACTCTAAACACATATTTTTAAATAATAAACTGAATATAAATGGACTAAATGCTCCAATCAAAAGACATAGGGTAGCAGAATGGATAAAAAAACAAAATCTATATATATTCTCTCTACAAGAGACCCATTTTAGTCCTGAGGACACCTTCAGATTGAAAGTAAGGGGATGGAGAACTATCTATCATGCGACTGGTAGTCAAAATAAAGCCGGAGTAGCTATACTTATATCGGACAAACTGGACTTTTAAGTAAACATAGTAACAAAATTGAAGAAGGATTATATAATAATTACAGGGTCTCTCCATCAGGAAGATCTAACAATTATAAACATCAATGTGCCGAATTCGGGAGCACGTAAATACATAAAACAATTAATCACAAACATAATCAATCTTATTGATAAGAATGTGCTTATCGCATGGGATTTTAATACTCCACTTACAGCAATGGATAGGTCAAAGAGACAGAAACTCACTAAAGAAACAATGGACCTGAACCACACATTGGAACAGATGGATTTGACAGATATATTTAGAACTCTACATCCTGAGGGTATGGAATTCACTTTCTTCTTGAGTGCACATGGTACATTCTCCAAGATATACCACATACTGGGTAATAAAACATCCCTCAATAAATATAAAAGAATTGAGATCATACCATGCACACTTTCAGATCACAGTGCTATGTAACTTGAAGTCAATCACAGGAAAATGTCTGGAAAATCTAAAAAAACATTGCGGTTAAAGACCACCCTACTGAAGAACGATTGGACCAATCAGGCAATTAGAGAAGAAATTTAAAAATATATGGAAACAAATGAATATGAAAATACAATAATCCAAACTCTTTGGCATGAGGCAAAGGCAGTCCTAAAATGAAGGTATATTGTAATCCAGGTCTATTTCAGGAAACTAGAAAGAGCTCAAATGAAAAATCTAACAGTGCACCTAAAGGAACTAGAAGGAGAGCAGCAAGCACACCCAAACCCAGCAGAAGAAGAGACATAATAAAGGTCAGGGCAGAAGTAAACATTATAGAATAAAAAAAAAACTTGAACAGATCAATGAAACCAAGAGTTGGTTATTTGAAAAAATAAACAAAATTGATAAACCTCTGGCCAAGCTTCTGAAAAAGAAAAGAGAGAGGACCAAAATGGACAAAATTACGAAAGAAAATGGATTTATTACAACCAATCCTGCAGAAATACAAGCAATTATCAGGGAAGAGTATGACAAATTATATGCCAACAACCTGGACAACTTAGATGAAATGGACAAATTCCTAAACACACATGCACTACCATAATTAAAAGGGGAAGAGGTAGAAAATCTGAATAGACACAAACCAGTAAAGAAATTGAATCAGTTATCAAAAATCTCCAAACGAATAAGAGCTCTGGGCCAGATGGCTTCCCTGGGGAATTCTACCAGACATTTAAAGCGGAGTTAATACACATTCTTTGCAAGCTATTCCAAAAAATAGAAATAGAAGGAAAACTTCTGAACTCATTCTCCGAAGCCAGCATCACTTTGATTCCCAAACCAGACAGAGACCCAGCAAAAAAAGAGAACTACAGGCGAATATCCTAGATGAATATTGATGCAAAAGTACTCAACAAGGTACTAGCAAATCGAATTCAACAGCATATAAAAAAATTATCCACCATAATCAAGTGAGATTCATTCTTGGGTTACATGGCTGGTTCCAAATTTGGAAATCAATCAATGTGATATATCACATTAATAAAAAAAAAGACAAAAACCATGTGGATCTGTTGATAGATGAAGAAAAAGCACTTGACAAAATACAGCAAGGTTTCTTAATAAAAACCCTCGAGAAAGTCGGGATAGAAGGAACTACTTATACATCATAAAAGCCATTTATGAAAAGATAATGGCTAATATCATCCTCAATGGGGAAAAACTGAGAGATTTCCGCCTGAGATCAGGAACACGACATGGATGTCCACTGTCACCACTGTTGTGTAACATAGCGATGGAAGACCTAGCATCAGCAATCAGACAACAATAGGAAATAAAATTCATCAGAATTGGCAAAGATGAAGTCAAACTTTCACTTTTTGCAGATGACATGATACTCTACATGGAAAACCCGACCGACTCCACCAGAAGCCTACTAGAACTGATCCATGAATTCAGCAATGTCGCAGGGTACAAAATCAATGTACAGAAATCAGTTGTATTTCTATACACCAATAATGAAACAACAGAAAGAGAAATCAAGAAACTGATCCCATTCACAATTGCACGAAAAACCATAAAATACCTAGGAATAAACCTAACCAAATATGTAACAGACCTGTACGATGAAAACTATAGAAACCTTATGAAAGAAATTGAAGAAGACACAAAGAAATGGCAAAACATTCCATGCCCATGGATCAGAAGAATAAACATTGTTAAAATGCCATTATTACCCAAAGCAATTTACACATTCAATGCAATCCCAATCAAAATTGCACCAGCATTCTTCTCAAAGCTGAACAAACTATCCTAAAATTCATATGAAACCACAAAAGACCCCGAATAGCCAAAGTAATATTGAAGAAGAAAACCAAAACGGGAGGCATCATAATCCCAGACTTTAGCCTCTACTACAAAGCTGTCATCATCAAGACAGTATGGTACTGGCACAAAAACAGACACATAGACCAATGGAATAGAATAGAGAACCCAGAAATGGACGCTGCAAATGTATGGCCAATTAATCTTTGACAAAGCAGGAATGAGTGTCCAATGGAAATAAAGACAGCATATTTAAGTTGCTGGGAGAACTGGACAGCAACATGGAGAATGAAACTAGACCACTTTTTTACACCATACACAAAAATAAACTCAAAATGGATGAGCGACCTGAATATGAGACAGGAAACTATCAAAACCCTAGAGGAGAAAGCAGGAAACAACCTCTTTGATCTCAACCACAGCAATTTCCTACTCGACACATCCCTAAAGACAAGGGAATCAAGAGCAACAATGAACTATTGAGACCTCATCAAGATAAAAACTTCTGCACTGCAAAGGAAACAATCAATAAAACTAATAGTCATCCAATGGAACGGGAAAAGATAGTTGCAAATGCCATATTGGATAAAGGGCTAGTATCCAAAATCTATAAGGAATTCGCCAAACTCCACACCTGAAAAACAAATAATCCAGTGAAGAATTGGGAAGAAGATATGAATAGACACTTCTCCAAACAGGACATCCAGATGGCCAAGAGACACATGAAATGATGCTCAGCATCACACATCATCAGGGAAATACAAATCAAAACCACACTGAGATACCACCTCACGCTGGTCAGAGTGGCTAAATTGAACAAATCAGAAGACTATAGATGCTGATGAGGATGTGGAGAAACGGGCACCCTCCTACACTGTTGGTGGGAATTTAAACTGGTGCAGCCCCTCTGGAAAACTGTGGAGGTTCCTCAAAAAATTTACAGTAGAACTCCCCTATGACCCACAATTGCACTGCTAGGGATATACCCAAGGGATCCAGAAGTGCTGATGCATTGGGGCACATATACCCCAATGTTCATAGCGGCACTTTCAACAAATAGCCAAGTCATGGAAAGAGTCTAAATGTCCATCAAATGATGAATGGATCAAGAAGATGTGGTTTACATATACAATAGGATAGTACATGGCAATGAGAAGGAATGAAATCTGGCCATTCGTAGCAATGTGGATGAAACTGGAGGGTGTCATGCTCAGTGAAATAAGTCAGGCAGAGAAGGACAGATAGCATATGTTTTCACCAATAAGTGTAACAGGGGAAACATAGCAGAGGACCATGGGTGTGGGAAAGGGAAAAAGATAGTTGGGGAAAAGGAGGGAGGTGAACCATGAGAGACTCTTGAATACTGAGAACAAACTGAGGGCTGATGATGGATGGGGAGAGGGGAAGGGGGGTGATGGGCACGGGGGAGGGCACTTTTCGGATATGCACTGGGTTTTACATGGAAACAAACTTGACAATAAACTATAAAAGAAAAGAAGTACATTTAGCAGAATAAGTAAAAAATTTATAAATGAAACTACAATATATGATTGAAAAAATTAAAAGATATCTACGTAAATGAAATGGATCTAAATAATATGGAGCATCTAATGTTAATAGATAAGAAGGATTAATATTATGTATATGATTATTCTCCACAGGCTGGGTCACAAAACAAATATTAACAAATTTAAGATTGAAATCATACCAAGTGTATTTTCCAACCAAAATGTAATGAAACTAAAAATTCATAGCAGGAGTAAAACCGGAAAATTCGCTAATAAGTGAAAAGTAAGCAACAGCTGTCTTTTGTCTTTTGAAAAAAAAAACAATTTTTCAGAGAAATAATCACAAGGTAAATTACAAAATTCCTTTAGAAAAAGAGGAATATATAAAATATACCAACATTCAAAGTATACATAAGAAACAGTACCAAGGGTGATATTTATAGCAATGAACATTTACCTGAAGTGTGTTGTTTTGTTTTGTTTTGTTTTTAATTTCACATTAGGGGTTCCTGTGTAGCTTAGTCTGTTGAGTGTCTGAATTGAGCTCAGGTCATGATCTTGTAGTTCGTGAGTTCAAGCCACACATGGGGCTTGCTGCTTTCAGCCTGGAGCTTAATTTGGATCCTCTGTACCCATCTCTATCTGCACCTTTCCTGCTTGTGCTCTCTTTCTCTCAAAAACAAATAAACATTTTTAAAAAATTTAAAGTCCCACGTTAAAGGTACACCCTTAATTGAAAGCTAAAGAAACTAGGGAAAAATTAAAATTAAACATGAAACTAGCAGAAGAGAGAAAATAATAAATATTGTGGAAGAACAAATATGATAGAGTATAAAAATCTCAGATAACGTAGAATATAGTCTTTTGTAAATTTTGACAAAATTGACAAAACTTCAATGAGATGAATGAAACTAAAAAATAAAATCCAAAATGAAAGAGGATTTCAACAAAATACTAGCAAATCATGTGGAACGAGACATTAAAAGAATTATTCACCAAAATCAAGTGGGATTTATTCCTGGGATGTAGGGCTGGTTCAATATCTGCAAATCAATGTGATACATCACATTAATAAAAGGATAAGGACCACATCATCCTCTTAATAGATACAGAGAAAACACTTGACAAAATACAGCATCCTTTCTTGATAAAAACCCTTAAGAAAGTCGGGATATAAATATCATACCTCAGGATCATAAAGGCCATATACAAAATACACACTGCTAATATCATCCTCAGTGGGGAAAAACTGAGAGCTTTTCCCCTGAGGTCAGGAAGAAGACAAGGATGTCCACTCTCACCACTATTATTCAACATAGTGTTGGAAGTCCTAGTTTCAGCAATCAGACAATACAAGGAAATAAAAAGCATCCAAATCAGCAAGGAGGGAGTCAAAATTTCAGTCTTAGCAGATGACATGATGCTGTATGTTGAAAACCCAGAAGACTCCACCAAAACCGCTAGTACTGTTACATGAATTCAGCAAAGTCACAGGATATAAAATTGATGTACAGAAGTTGGTTGCATTCCTATACGCCAATAATGAAAGAGCAGAAAGAGAAATCAAGGAACCTATCCCATTTGCAATTGCACCAAAACCCATAAAATACTTAGGGATAAATCTAACCAAAGAGGTAAAAATAATCTATACCCTGAAAACTATAGAGAGCTTATAAAGGAAATTGAAGAAGACACACACACACACACACACACACACACAATGGGGAAACATTCTATGTTCATGGACTGGAAGAACAAATACTGTTAAAACATCGATACTACCCAGAACAATGTACACATTCAATGCAATCCCTATCAAAATAACACCAGCATTCTTCACCGAGCTAGAACAAACAACCCTAAAATTTGGATGGAACAAGAAAAAATGCCAAATAGACAAAACAATCTTGAAATAGAAAATCAAAGCTGGAAGGCTCACAATTCTGCATGACAAACTGTATTACAAAGCTGTAGTCATCAAGACAGTATGGTACTGGCACAAAAACAGATATTCAGATCAATGGAACAGAATAGAGAACCCAGAAATGGTCCCACAAGTGTATGGTCAACTAATCTTTGACAAAGCAGGAAAGATTATGCAATGGCAAAAAGACAGTCTCTTCAGTAAAAAGTGTTGGGGAAACTGGACAGTGACATACAAAAGAATGAACCTGGACCACTTTCTTATGCCATCCACAAAAATAAACTCAAAATGGATGAAAAACCTAAATGTAATACAGGAAGCCATCACGATCCAGATGGGAAAAGAGGCAGCAACCTCTTTGACATAAGCCACAGCACTTTTCTACTTGACATGTCTCCAGAGGCAAGGGAAACAAAAGTAAAAACGAACTATTGGGACCGCATCAAGATATGAAGCTTCTGCATAATGAAGGAAACAACCAATAAAAGTAAAAGGAAAATGAAGGAATGAGATAAGATATTTGCAAATGACATATCAGATAAAGGGTTAGTATCCAAGATCTATAAAGAACATATCAAACTCAATTCCCAAAAAACAGTAGTCCAGTGAAGAAATGGGCAAAATACATGAATAGACACTTTTCTTAACAAGACATCCAGATGGTGAACAGACACATGAAAATATGCTCATTATCACTCATCATCAGGGAAATACATTTCCAAACCACAATGAGATACTGCCTCACACCTGTGAGAATGGCTAAAATTAACAACTCAGGCAACAACAGTTAATTGGCAATGATGCGGAAAAAGAACACTTTTGCACTGCTGGTGGGAATGTAAACTAGTTCAGCCACTCTGAAAAACAGTATGGAGTCTCCTCAAAAAATTAAAAATATAACTACTCTATGACCCAGCAATTGCAGTACTAGGTCGTTATCCAAGGAATCCAGAAGTGCTGATTCGAAGGGGCACATGCACCTCAATGCTTATAGAAGCACTATCGACAATAGCCGAAGTATGGAAAGAGCCCAAACGTCCATCAACTAATGAGTGGATAAAGAAGACATGGTATATACACAATGAAATGTTACTTGGCGATCAAAATAATGAAATCTGGCCTTTTGCAACAACATGGCTGGAAGTAGAATGTATTATGTTAAGCAAAATAAGTCAGAGAAAAATAAGTATCATATGATTTCACACATATGTGGAATTTAAGATACAAAACAGATGAACATATGGGAAGGGAAGCAAAAATAATATAAAAACAGAGAGGA
>JAQQST010000498.1:0-17965 GCA_028646485.1 Cryptoprocta ferox
ACAAACAGTATTGTAGAAAATAGTTGTGGCACTGATTGCATGTGTGCCTGCGACTGGGGCTCTCATGAAAATCATCCTGACCCCAGCCCAGGATGCTGTCTGTGCCCAAGACTTCCCGGATGCTTGACTTTGCTCCTGCTAGGCAGACCTTTGCCGCCTTCATTCAGCTGTCTTTGGAATGACTGTCTGACCTGGGGCAGTATTTCCAACTGAGGCAGGAGCCCACCTTCCAATCATTGTCACTAAAACAATTCAGTAAAATCGTGCGGTGTATTGTACACAGGCATCCCTAATATAGGGAACTCTCTCTCTCTCTCTCTCTCTCTGTCTCTCTCTCTCTGTCTCTCTCTCTCTCGGTTTCTGTCTATACACTCTGGTTACTCTAAGTGAGGGCTTCTCCCTCAGTCATTCCCTGAATTAATAACTGGGATGTTTAGAGCTGATTGTCTCTACCTCAGGATAGAGATTTTAAGGAACCTTCTATGCAGCTGCAAAACTTTTGTTTCCTGGAACTTCCCTGTCTTCTCTGGTCTGACATAGATGGACTAATTCCACTAGTGGAAAACAAAACAAACAAACAAACAAACAAAGAAAAACGCAGAACAAAACCAAAATCAGTTATCTGCTCCTCTGGCTGAGCGGACAGGCTTCAGGATGACTTGAACGCTTTTCTCTGCCCTCTGAGCCTGTGTCTGCCTTCAGGCCTCTTGGCAGCACAGGCCCTACACCTTTTCTGCCTTCCCTTCCCCCTCCTCCCTTTCCTGCACTGCCTGCATTTCTGCTTGAGTTTCTGGCTCTTCAGCCCCAAAGGGAGCATCTGTCTCCTCCTTCCCACAATGTCAAGAGGAAAAAAAACAAACAATAAACCGCCTCCTTGAACTTTATTTTTTTTAATTTATTTATTTTTGAGAGACAGAGAGAGACGGAGTGTGAGCAGGGGAGGGGCAGAGAGAGAGGGACACACAGAATCAGAAGCAGGCTCCAGGCTCTGAGCTGCCAGCACAGAGCCCGATGCGGGGCTCGAACCCACGAACTGTGAGATCATGACCTGAGCCGAAGTTGGACACTCAACTGACTGAGCCACCCAGGCACCCCTAAACTTTAAATTTCCTTACTGGTTCCGTGCGAAATTATTAACCCTGGTAAGCTTTTAAGGGGACACAGATGAAATATCATTAAGATAGACATGTCTTTGAAATCATAACAGTTTATTCTACTAAGGTTGAGAGGAATGGAATTTTAAAAGTGCACTGCTATGAGGCTGAAATTCTGCTCTTTTCTCTGTTCACAAACCAACCTTGTTTGGACCGTGGCTGTCTCTCTCTGGCTCTCTCTCTCAAAAATAAACCATAAGAAGATTGAAATGTAATTTCCAGGTCACCTACAGCCCATTGACAAATACTTGAGGCTGCCAGAGTAAAAGGCTTCTCCAGGGACTCCCTATTGTCTTAATGCTAATGTTTGGCTGGAGGCAAAATCATGTTACCTTGACAACAGCCTCCAGTCTTCTGTGTGTCTTTAGCCCATGCAAGTGCTTGCCACTTGCCATTTGGCTTTACCTTCCCCAAGCCCATATTATAGAAGCAGTCATTCTTCACATGATCAATCACAGTAATAACAATACAATCATAATGATGATGACGATGACGACGATGATGATGATGATGATAAAAGTGCTGATAATTATAAATCTGACGGAACACACTTGAGGACCCACCTTGTTCACCTCAGCTGAAACTGGAATGAAGGCTTCTGCCTCCTGGCTTTCTCATCTATTCAGTGGGTAGAGGCGCTCGTGATCTATCTGAATGTTGGCTTCTCTGTGCTTGCTGGCTGGCAGCCAGCTCTGTGGAAGTGGGTCCTGGTCCCAGAGTCCTTGCCTGGAATGGACTCTGTGCCCTGGCCATCTGGGGAAGAACAAGGCTCATGCTCAAACTTTGATCTTCTGAGAATGCAGAAACCTCCCAGGGGCCAGTGGGATCAGGGTAACCATCCCCGCTCAGGCCAACAGAAGCCTGCCAAGCACACAGCTCTCCGTAGAGGAGGGCACTATGTCCTTTGGAATCGCCCTCTGTTAGCCGGTTGTGAAGGCTGGGCACTGTGTCAGTAAGAGCCACGTGGTTCCTGACTCGGACCTCTGATCTCCATCTCCCCTTGCCCAGAAGCGAGGATGGCTCCCTCCCAATAACACTGGCCCCTTTCCAAGGCTTTCTGCCTTCTGTTGCCAAGATAGGTCTCACACGTGAGCCCATGGAGAACCCATTGCCCACGTTCTCCTGGACTTAGGGGAACTTCCCAGGACGCCACAATGAAAATCAGAGAGGAATACATCCAGGCTCGGACTCTCCACGTCTGACAGGAAAACCTGTCGAGCAAAAGACCACGGGAATCGGAAGGGATGCACTTCGGTCCACATTCTTTGTCTCAGATGATAATGGAATAAAGCTTCGAATGCAGTGACCGGCACAAATCCCCAGGGAAGCTTGGTGTCCTAGGACTTCGGAAAACCTGGGGGCTGTAGAGAACTGGAACATATTTTAGCTACAGCTGGGAACCCTAAAGGAGCACGAAAACGCTCCAATTGACCTCAAACAGTCCAGGAGGGCTTGAGGCACTTGCCAGCTTCACAGCTTTTCCTGCCAGGGGGTGAAAGCAGTATGCTTTGGAGGGCGGAGTCTCCACGGGGACCGGTGCCCAAGTCTGTGGAACTGGGTTCCGATTTTGGAGGTTGTGAGTAGCGTCTTTCACATTCACGTGCCATGGAAACGAACTGGGCGTGTACGTGGCAACCGTTCGAGGCTCAGAAAGCAGGATGGACAGGCTGTCTATGGCAGGGGCACAGGACACAGGAATAGTCAGTGCACACACAGAAGGCTTCAATCCCACAAGGTTTTAGGAAGGCAACATTGTTCCTTGGATATGTGAAATTAGTTGTTAAGGGGGTAGAAAACAACCTTCATGTATGCTCACTTGGAGTTAATCAACCCCATCAGTGTGGCACTGTGTGTGTATTTGTGTGTGTGTGGTACTTCTGACTATGGCACAGAAGGCCACATCTCCATCAGCATTTGCCACCCAAGTGAGGCCAAATGTCTCCGACTATCACCTGCCCCTACCCACAAGCAATCCTCATGTGCTTAACATAGTCAAGTCCCCAATACCTCCTGTTCCTAGGGTAGATGTGGCAGACTGCGGACCACCCCAGGGGCACCTGTGCACCAAGCAATTCCAAACGTCTGGGAACTTGGTGCGATCCACGATCAAAATTGGAGGAAAAGGCTGCCGCACTCTGGCCCTGAATGTCTCCCAGTGAACACACGGTTAGGATCAGTGGAAGGGCGTTGAAAAGGATACACTGAGGGCTCTGGTGCCTCATGTCATATGAGACCAGAATGAAGCTGTAGATAATAATATGCTGAGCACAAGTCCCTGGGCAAGGTTGGAGTCCAAGGAGCAAGAAAAGTGGAACATCCACCAGCTACACCCGGGAGTTCTGTGGGCCAAAGTCATGCGTGCCAACTTCCATAAGGTGAGGAATGTGTCGAGCTGTCCCCAGCTCTCAAGCCCTTCCTATGTGTGGACAGACACTTGTGACTCCCAAAGTAGGAGCTTGCTCATGGCAAGTCTGCAGATTCGGCTCTGATACTTTCGTCTTGGAGTCATTTTGTGCCCTAACCTGCTCGCTGACTGGACTTTACGTGCATGGACCCTGAGTGTCTCAGGAGGTCAGGAGCTCACGCGTTGCTGAAAGCGGTGGACAGAGAGCAGGGCAATGGTCCCATGCCAAGAGAATCCTGCCAGACAGAGTTCTTCCTGGCTGGAGGTCAACCTTTCCCTTTCCGACATAAGAAGTTAGTAGCTCTATGATGACACACGGTGTGAGTGCAGGCTCCCCGGGAAGGCCTGGGCGCTGTCTGAGTGACAGCCCTATTGCTCCTGAATTTGACCCTAGGCCCTTGCTTCACAATGCAGATCGGATCCTTCCCAACATCATCTGCCCTTGCGCACATGCAACCCTCTTCTGCTGAACAGTTTCAAGAGCCCTGTGCCTCTGGGTGCCAAGGTTGAGCTCGCAGAAGAGGTCCATGGACTGCTGGTGCCCAGGCCACCCCACATTCCTGAGAACGAGTCCCAACTCCTTGATTCACATCAGAAAAATGTCCCCAGATGATGTCTGTGGATGTCCCCTAGTGAAATCCTCATTCATGAAAGGGCAAGGGAATCTGAAGGGAGGCCCCGAGGGCCAACTGTCTTCGTCTCACATGAAAATGGCATAAAGCTTCCCATGAAGTCACTGGCACTTGTCCCTTGGCCAGGGTGGTGTCATCACCATCATGAGTGGGCCAGATCTAAGGGGAACATGCTTCAGCTCCACTGAGGAGCCCTGTGTGCCAAAGGGCTGTCACTCTTTCCCCTTCCTTCCCTTCAGTGGTAGAACAATGGCGATTCGGGGGCTCTGGCTCCTGACTCACACCCAAGTCCGTGGAAATGGGCTGTGGTCTTTTAGTTATCGAGTTTCTTTTTCTATCCTTACGTCTTCCAGGTACGGGCATTGCATGGACGAAGCGTTAGTATCTCAGAAGGAAGGACGTTCAGGCATCCCCGGAGGTCGGTAGGGAGCAGGAAGCGACCGTCTGGGACAACAAATCCTGCCAAGGACTCTGTTCTCCGAAACAGAAGAGCAACCTTTCTTCCCCAACATCAAAAACGAATTGCCGTGTAGGAGCACACCACCAGCGTGGGGGCTTGCCTAGCGTTTTCTCGTCACTGTCTGAGGACACACCAGTCGTTCCTGTCTCTGACCCCTGATCTCTGTCTCTTCTTGCCCCTGAGGTGAGGCGGGCTCTTTCCGGCAGTGCCTGCATTGAAGTGCATTTGGGTTTTATATTCTCTGCTCCAGTGGACACCTCGCCCGGTTGCTTGTCTGCATGATGCCCGTCTTTGGACTGCATGAAACACACAGGAACACATCCCTCTGTTTGGATGCCTCCAGCTACATAGACATTCACATAACATATGTGATTCAAGTGGGGAGCCTTCCCGAGGTGGAGCTTTGAGTAGTTCTGTGTGATTTCCAAACAGGTAACTGATACCTGACACAAAGGTAGAAAGGCCTCGATCCACTTGAAAGGCCGTCTGTCATTTGTGGCTTCTGAACTTTGTCAAGTTCTAACTGTCACCTAGAAATGAGGAGTTGGCATATTTTGAAACGCTTCTGATTCGGAAGTGTCCTAAAGAAACATTGAAACTTCCTCGGAACCCATTCCGCTCTCATCTTTTTCTTCATTGGTTCATTCTATGTATCTCAGTGTCAAACACTTGATTTTAGGATGCTCCTGGTCCACTCTGAGCATAAAGATCAAGTGAAAACCAGCATTCTTGGAAGAATTGAATTGGTCACAATGAATCATGAGAATTTGTTTCCTGTGTCTATTTTTTTACGTGCTCCTTGGAAAATGTTCCACAATGTTCCCTCCAGCTTTCCCTTTCTTCTGCAGGATCACTTTGGTGCTTCGGGGTCTCTTGTGAGTCTTTTGTGAGATTTTAAGATTGTTTGTTCTACGTGTGTGACGGATGCTGGTGGTATTTTGATAGGGATTGCCTTCGATGTGTAGGTGGCTTTGGGACGTATAGGCCTTTTCACCATGGTTGTACTCCCAAAGCAGGAGCATGGAATGTTTTCCCATTTCTGTGTGTCTTCTGCTCTTGCCTTCATACGTTTTGAGAGTACATATCTCATGGCTCTGCGGTTAGGTTGATTTCCAAGTATATCACAAAGTATCTTTGGTGGAACTGTCAATGGGATTAATTCATTGATTTCATTTTCTGGGTGGTGTAGGCATGGGCTAGATGGGTTTTGGGGGGTATGCTTAGGAATCCCCCGGGTTTATGTTAATGGGTTATCGCATGGCATAAAGAAATAAAACGCCGTAGGATACTCACAACGGCGTTTGGGTAAACCAGATTGACACCCCGGGAATAGGGCAGTACATTCACACCCTAAGAAGAGGGCGGGTGCAGAACCCCAAACGTAGAGAGGGACGGGCATAGGCCCCAAAATAGGAATGGGGACACGGGCTCCCAATATAAAGGTATATGATGCAAGCAGGATTAGACAGAGAGTGCCAAAATGCCCTCCCATTTACTCTTATAGCAGAAAGCTGCTTTCACAGGAAGGAAGGACCTTGTTAGGTAAGCAGGTAATGAGGGCTTTAGACCTCTGTCTGCACTCTGCTGCGGTGCAGCTGCAGGGGAAGCAGCCCAGACGGGAGATGGTTAACAACAACAACAACAACCAGAACAAAAAAAATGGTGCCTTCTGTTCACTTTCATGTGTGTAACCCAATCGGTCTTATCCCGTAGGCTAGCTAAGAGAAACAGACAAGGCACCCCCGTTCTGCCATTAACAACCACCTGCCCCTCTGCCCGGTGCCAGGATTTTATTTTCTATTGACCCAAACCCCAAACACTGTATCTCTCCAAAAAACCACTTCCCCTCATGCCCCCGAGTTGACCTTCACAGCTTCTTGGTCTCTTTGTGCAGTCCCATCACGTTTGTAAGCCTTCTGATCTTAATAAATAAGAGGTAAGGACCCGTATTCGGGGCTCTTGTCTTTTCCGGGACAGTAGTCATCTCTCTCTCTCTCTCTCTCTCTCTCCTCTTTCTTAATCCTGCATCCTGCTCTCTTGCTAAGACAAGAGAGAACTTTAGACCCAAAGTCTATTACAGATGGTGACCCCCAAGGGAGAGAAAAGGGGACTTTGGACTTATGGGGACAGGGAACAGATATGGGCAATAAGAGCGACATAAGGACTGCAGGACGCTGAGGAATGCTAAGGAGCTCCGAGAAAAATAAACACGTGTACAATCTCAGCCTGAGGAGGTAAGGGATCAAAGGAAACTATATGAGGATTCACTGCCAGGGAACTCACTTTGTGAGAGATATCCCATGGGGAACTCCCTAGCTCCCTCCCCAGCCTTTGACTCCCTACAAAGCCCTATATTAGAGTGCTTCAGGCACTAGGAGAGACAGCAGGGATGACTCTCAAGTATAAGTAAGGCGCTCCCTCCATTATGGCTAACCATCCAACAGAATTGCCCTTGGTTCCCAGAACAAGGAATTTATGAACTTCAAGTGTGGGAATGAGTAGAAAACACATTAAAGGCCAGGCATTCTGTGGGGGCTAGTGTCCCTCCTAACGACTTTCTCACCGTGTCCTTCCTCACCATTGCCCTGCCCACTGGAGGTTAGAAGATGGGCTTCTTTACATACATCTTCTAATCTCCAGTGGGCAGGGCAATGCTGAGGATGGACACGGTGAGAATGTCGTCTTTAAAGAACTTTAGAGTTCTCTAAAAAGGGGGGAATCCTGTCCTCTCCTCCATGATCACGCTGTGCCTCTGGCGCCTTTGCAGCCAAAAGAATCTCCCGCTCCCCTGAAAAAGTGGGATGATATTAAGCCTCAAAACACCTCATCAAGTGCCTGTGATCCGGTCCTTACTCCGATGGGAAAGTGACTTAGAGAAGCCCATAAAGCCAGTAAATTCCAGCTGTTTCCCATTTATCAGGTAAAATGGGTAAAGGGGACATGAAGGCCTACTCTTTCCAATAGTCAAAGAATCTCAACCATCAGTTCAGCTGTGCATCATAGCCCTTTCACAGTCAGATTTTTAAAAAATAGTTGTGGCACTGAAACCATGTGTGCCTGAGACTGGGGCTCTTTCATGAAAATCATCCTGACCCCAGCCCAGGATGCTGTCGGTGACCAAGAGTTTCTGGATGCTTGAGTTTGCTCCTGCTAGGCAGACCTTTGCCGCCTTGATTCTGCTGTCTTTGGAATGACTGTCTGACCTGGGGCAGTATTTCCAACTGAGGCAGGAGCCCAGCTTCCAATCATTGTCACTAAAACAATTCAGTAAAATAATGTGGTGTATCGTACTGGAATCCCTAATATAGGTAATTCTTACTCTTTCTCTGCTGGGAGCCGCATTGCCCTCTCTGGATAACATGTCACAGCGAGGAAATGACAAACGTTTGCAGGGTTCTGCCTTGAGAGGCGAAACTGGTATCACCTTCTTCTAATACTGCTTATTTTGAAAATAAGCCTGTTGTCATTAATTAGGCCTTACAGTGTTCCAAATCAGACCGATATTCCCCACACGGTTACTCCATAAGAAAAAGCCTTTCCCTGCCCCTGCATTAGAGGTTTTAGAACAAAGCCCTGTAGATGTTTGCCAATTGGCTCTTCTAATGAGCCTTGCAGACCCAAGACATGAATAATAAGGGTGGCTAAGAACACAAGGGTTACAATTAACTCTGGCCCAGAGAAGATACATATGCAGATCACCAGGCAGAGCAGAAAAAGGAGGAGGGGGAAGGGAAGGCAGAAAAGGTGGAGTGCCTGTGCTGCCAAGAGGCCAGAAACCAGACAAAGTCTCAGAAGGCAGAGAAAAGAGTTCATATCATCCTAAAGCCTGTCAGCTCAGCTAGATGAGCAGATAACCGATTGTGGTTTTCTTTTTAATGTTTTGTGTTGTTTTGTTTTGTTTTCCTCTATGGAATTAGGCAATCTCTGTCGGGTGAGAGAAGACAGGGAAGTTCCAGGAAACAAAAGGTGTTTCACAGCTGCTTGAGATGATTCCGTAAAATCTCTATCCTGAGTTAAACTAGCTAGAGACAATCACCTCTAAACATCACAGTTGTTAATCCAGGGGATGACTGAGGAAGAAGCCCTCACATATAGTTAGACTAAGCAGAGTGTATAGACAGAAACCGGGGGGGGGGGGTGGAGAGAGAGAGAGGGAGAGAGAGAGAGAGAGAGAGAGAAATGCCGGAGTCCAGCTCCAGTTGGTCCAGGGTTCTCTGAAGGATGGAAGGTGTCACGACAGAGAATGAGAGCCTAGAGTTTCTTTCTGATCACCAGGCAGGCATCTCTGCTCTGTCTGTTTTGGTGTCTTTTTTTTATGGTCAAGCAATAACATGACATCAGAAAATAGAACTTTTTACAGTGGCTAATTCTTTGTGATAAGATGCTTTGATCATCGAAAGTGTACAGAAACAAGTTTTACAGAAGTGTTCTTGTAGAACCATCCTATTCATTCTTGGCATCAGTCCCCCAGATTAAGAAAGTAACAAATTTATCTCATTTTGTATGGGTTTGTTTGTTGACAATATTTATGACTTTGTCTTTAATTAACAAGTTACAACCGAGTGATGTAACAAACTTACAGTGAGGTTGAGTAAATCTTATAACCAAGAGAATAACAAGACATTTTGAGTAAAAAACCAGGATAACATGCACATTATTTAAGTTCGTAATGGTAAGATTAGAACATAGGATAAGTTGTATATTGATAGGCTAGGAGTTATTTTCTTTGGCTCATTAACCACAAGAGAGAGAATGTTTGTTAACAAGTTGCATGAGAAAGCCCTTTCTTTGATGTAAGCACAATGGGGGCCCAATGTGTATAGGCCTTGCACCTGCATTTATGTTTTAGTTACTCTTACCCATCCTTATTATCCATCCTCATTATGGATATCAGTGTAAGGGAAGGTATTTTTGCTCCAATTAGAAAGGTATATGTAGCAACTTATGTCGGGTCCTTGTCTATTTCTTAACTCTTAATTGGTCTCTTCTTCTCTGGGCCAGAGTTAATTGTAACCCTTGTGTTCTTAGCCACCCTTATTATTCATGTCTTGGGTCTGCAAGGCTCATTAGAAGAGCCAATTGGCAAACATCTACAGGGCTTTGTTCTAAAACCTCTAATGCAGGGGCAGGGAAAGGCTTTTTCTTATGGAGTAACCGTGTGGGGAATATCGGTCTGATTTGGAACACTGTAAGGCCTAATTAATGACAACAGGCTTATTTTCAAAATAAGCAGTATTAGAAGAAGGTGATACCAGTTTCGCCTCTCAAGGCAGAACCCTGCAAACGTTTGTCATTTCCTCGCTGTGACATGTTATCCAGAGAGGGCAATGCGGCTCCCAGCAGAGAAAGAGTAAGAATTACCTATATTAGGGATTCCAGTACGATACACCACATTATTTTACTGAATTGTTTTAGTGACAATGATTGGAAGCTGGGCTCCTGCCTCAGTTGGAAATACTGCCCCAGGTCAGACAGTCATTCCAAAGACAGCAGAATCAAGGCGGCAAAGGTCTGCCTAGCAGGAGCAAACTCAAGCATCCAGAAACTCTTGGTCACCGACAGCATCCTGGGCTGGGGTCAGGATGATTTTCATGAAAGAGCCCCAGTCTCAGGCACACATGGTTTCAGTGCCACAACTATTTTTTAAAAATCTGACTGTGAAAGGGCTATGATGCACAGCTGAACTGATGGTTGAGATTCTTTGACTATTGGAAAGAGTAGGCCTTCATGTCCCCTTTACCCATTTTACCTGATAAATGGGAAACAGCTGGAATTTACTGGCTTTATGGGCTTCTCTAAGTCACTTTCCCATCGGAGTAAGGACCGGATCACAGGCACTTGATGAGGTGTTTTGAGGCTTAATATCATCCCACTTTTTCAGGGGAGCGGGAGATTCTTTTGGCTGCAAAGGCGCCAGAGGCACAGCGTGATCATGGAGGAGAGGACAGGATTCCCCCCTTTTTAGAGAACTCTAAAGTTCTTTAAAGACGACATTCTCACCGTGTCCATCCTCAGCATTGCCCTGCCCACTGGAGATTAGAAGATGTATGTAAAGAAGCCCATCTTCTAACCTCCAGTGGGCAGGGCAATGGTGAGGAAGGACACGGTGAGAAAGTCGTTAGGAGGGACACTAGCCCCCACAGAATGCCTGGCCTTTAATGTGTTTTCTACTCATTCCCACACTTGAAGTTCATAAATTCCTTGTTCTGGGAACCAAGGGCAATTCTGTTGGATGGTTAGCCATAATGGAGGGAGCGCCTTACTTATACTTGAGAGTCATCCCTGCTGTCTCTCCTAGTGCCTGAAGCACTCTAATATAGGGCTTTGTAGGGAGTCAAAGGCTGGGGAGGGAGCTAGGGAGTTCCCCATGGGATATCTCTCACAAAGTGAGTTCCCTGGCAGTGAATCCTCATATAGTTTCCTTTGATCCCTTACCTCCTCAGGCTGAGATTGTACACGTGTTTATTTTTCTCGGAGCTCCTTAGCATTCCTCAGCGTCCTGCAGTCCTTATGTCGCTCTTATTGCCCATATCTGTTCCCTGTCCCCATAAGTCCAAAGTCCCCTTTTCTCTCCCTTGGGGGTCACCATCTGTAATAGACTTTGGGTCTAAAGTTCTCTCTTGTCTTAGCAAGAGAGCAGGATGCAGGATTAAGAAAGAGGAGAGAGAGAGAGAGAGAGAGAGAGATGACTACTGTCCCGGAAAAGACAAGAGCCCCGAATACGGGTCCTTACCTCTTATTTATTAAGATCAGAAGGCTTACAAACGTGATGGGACTGCACAAAGAGACCAAGAAGCTGTGAAGGTCAACTCGGGGGCATGAGGGGAAGTGGTTTTTTGGAGAGATACAGTGTTTGGGGTTTGGGTCAATAGAAAATAAAATCCTGGCACCGGGCAGAGGGGCAGGTGGTTGTTAATGGCAGAACGGGGGTGCCTTGTCTGTTTCTCTTAGCTAGCCTACGGGATAAGACCGATTGGGTTACACACATGAAAGTGAACAGAAGGCACCATTTTTTTTGTTCTGGTTGTTGTTGTTGTTGTTAACCATCTCCCGTCTGGGCTGCTTCCCCTGCAGCTGCACCGCAGCAGAGTGCAGACAGAGGTCTAAAGCCCTCATTACCTGCTTACCTAACAAGGTCCTTCCTTCCTGTGAAAGCAGCTTTCTGCTATAAGAGTAAATGGGAGGGCATTTTGGCACTCTCTGTCTAATCCTGCTTGCATCATATACCTTTATATTGGGAGCCCGTGTCCCCATTCCTATTTTGGGGCCTATGCCCGTCCCTCTCTACGTTTGGGGTTCTGCACCCGCCCTCTTCTTAGGGTGTGAATGTACTGCCCTATTCCCGGGGTGTCAATCTGGTTTACCCAAACGCCGTTGTGAGTATCCTACGGCGTTTTATTTCTTTATGCCATGCGATAACCCATTAACATAAACCCGGGGGATTCCTAAGCATACCCCCCAAAACCCATCTAGCCCATGCCTACACCACCCAGAAAATGAAATCAATGAATTAATCCCATTGACAGTTCCACCAAAGATACTTTGTGATATACTTGGAAATCAACCTAACCGCAGAGCCATGAGATATGTACTCTCAAAACGTATGAAGGCAAGAGCAGAAGACACACAGAAATGGGAAAACATTCCATGCTCCTGCTTTGGGAGTACAACCATGGTGAAAAGGCCTATACGTCCCAAAGCCACCTACACATCGAAGGCAATCCCTATCAAAATACCACCAGCATCCGTCACACACGTAGAACAAACAATCTTAAAATCTCACAAAAGACTCACAAGAGACCCCGAAGCACCAAAGTGATCCTGCAGAAGAAAGGGAAAGCTGGAGGGAACATTGTGGAACATTTTCCAAGGAGCACGTAAAAAAATAGACACAGGAAACAAATTCTCATGATTCATTGTGACCAATTCAATTCTTCCAAGAATGCTGGTTTTCACTTGATCTTTATGCTCAGAGTGGACCAGGAGCATCCTAAAATCAAGTGTTTGACACTGAGATACATAGAATGAACCAATGAAGAAAAAGATGAGAGCAGAATGGGTTCCGAGGAAGTTTCAATGTTTCTTTAGGACACTTCCGAATCAGAAGCGTTTCAAAATATGCCAACTCCTCATTTCTAGGTGACAGTTAGAACTTGACAAAGTTCAGAAGCCACAAATGACAGACGGCCTTTCAAGTGGATCGAGGCCTTTCTACCTTTGTGTCAGGTATCAGTTACCTGTTTGGAAATCACACAGAACTACTCAAAGCTCCACCTCGGGAAGGCTCCCCACTTGAATCACATATGTTATGTGAATGTCTATGTAGCTGGAGGCATCCAAACAGAGGGATGTGTTCCTGTGTGTTTCATGCAGTCCAAAGACGGGCATCATGCAGACAAGCAACCGGGCGAGGTGTCCACTGGAGCAGAGAATATAAAACCCAAATGCACTTCAATGCAGGCACTGCCGGAAAGAGCCCGCCTCACCTCAGGGGCAAGAAGAGACAGAGATCAGGGGTCAGAGACAGGAACGACTGGTGTGTCCTCAGACAGTGACGAGAAAACGCTAGGCAAGCCCCCACGCTGGTGGTGTGCTCCTACACGGCAATTCGTTTTTGATGTTGGGGAAGAAAGGTTGCTCTTCTGTTTCGGAGAACAGAGTCCTTGGCAGGATTTGTTGTCCCAGACGGTCGCTTCCTGCTCCCTACCGACCTCCGGGGATGCCTGAACGTCCTTCCTTCTGAGATACTAACGCTTCGTCCATGCAATGCCCGTACCTGGAAGACGTAAGGATAGAAAAAGAAACTCGATAACTAAAAGACCACAGCCCATTTCCACGGACTTGGGTGTGAGTCAGGAGCCAGAGCCCCCGAATCGCCATTGTTCTACCACTGAAGGGAAGGAAGGGGAAAGAGTGACAGCCCTTTGGCACACAGGGCTCCTCAGTGGAGCTGAAGCATGTTCCCCTTAGATCTGGCCCACTCATGATGGTGATGACACCACCCTGGCCAAGGGACAAGTGCCAGTGACTTCATGGGAAGCTTTATGCCATTTTCATGTGAGACGAAGACAGTTGGCCCTCGGGGCCTCCCTTCAGATTCCCTTGCCCTTTCATGAATGAGGATTTCACTAGGGGACATCCACAGACATCATCTGGGAACATTTTTCTGATGTGAATCAAGGAGTTGGGACTCGTTCTCAGGAATGTGGGGTGGCCTGGGCACCAGCAGTCCATGGACCTCTTCTGCGAGCTCAACCTTGGCACCCAGAGGCACAGGGCTCTTGAAACTGTTCAGCAGAAGAGGGTTGCATGTGCGCAAGGGCAGATGATGTTGGGAAGGATCCGATCTGCATTGTGAAGCAAGGGCCTAGGGTCAAATTCAGGAGCAATAGGGCTGTCACTCAGACAGCGCCCAGGCCTTCCCGGGGAGCCTGCACTCACACCGTGTGTCATCATAGAGCTACTAACTTCTTATGTCGGAAAGGGAAAGGTTGACCTCCAGCCAGGAAGAACTCTGTCTGGCAGGATTCTCTTGGCATGGGACCATTGCCCTGCTCTCTGTCCACCGCTTTCAGCAACGCGTGAGCTCCTGACCTCCTGAGACACTCAGGGTCCATGCACGTAAAGTCCAGTCAGCGAGCAGGTTAGGGCACAAAATGACTCCAAGACGAAAGTATCAGAGCCGAATCTGCAGACTTGCCATGAGCAAGCTCCTACTTTGGGAGTCACAAGTGTCTGTCCACACATAGGAAGGGCTTGAGAGCTGGGGACAGCTCGACACATTCCTCACCTTATGGAAGTTGGCACGCATGACTTTGGCCCACAGAACTCCCGGGTGTAGCTGGTGGATGTTCCACTTTTCTTGCTCCTTGGACTCCAACCTTGCCCAGCGACTTGTGCTCAGCATATTATTATCTACAGCTTCATTCTGGTCTCATATGACATGAGGCACCAGAGCCCTCAGTGTATCCTTTTCAACGCCCTTCCACTGATCCTAACCGTGTGTTCACTGGGAGACATTCAGGGCCAGAGTGCGGCAGCCTTTTCCTCCAATTTTGATCGTGGATCGCACCAAGTTCCCAGACGTTTGGAATTGCTTGGTGCACAGGTGCCCCTGGGGTGGTCCGCAGTCTGCCACATCTACCCTAGGAACAGGAGGTATTGGGGACTTGACTATGTTAAGCACATGAGGATTGCTTGTGGGTAGGGGCAGGTGATAGTCGGAGACATTTGGCCTCACTTGGGTGGCAAATGCTGATGGAGATGTGGCCTTCTGTGCCATAGTCAGAAGTACCACACACACACAAATACACACACAGTGCCACACTGATGGGGTTGATTAACTCCAAGTGAGCATACATGAAGGTTGTTTTCTACCCCCTTAACAACTAATTTCACATATCCAAGGAACAATGTTGCCTTCCTAAAACCTTGTGGGATTGAAGCCTTCTGTGTGTGCACTGACTATTCCTGTGTCCTGTGCCCCTGCCATAGACAGCCTGTCCATCCTGCTTTCTGAGCCTCGAACGGTTGCCACGTACACGCCCAGTTCGTTTCCATGGCACGTGAATGTGAAAGACGCTACTCACAACCTCCAAAATCGGAACCCAGTTCCACAGACTTGGGCACCGGTCCCCGTGGAGACTCCGCCCTCCAAAGCATACTGCTTTCACCCCCTGGCAGGAAAAGCTGTGAAGCTGGCAAGTGCCTCAAGCCCTCCTGGACTGTTTGAGGTCAATTGGAGCGTTTTCGTGCTCCTTTAGGGTTCCCAGCTGTAGCTAAAATATGTTCCAGTTCTCTACAGCCCCCAGGTTTTCCGAAGTCCTAGGACACCAAGCTTCCCTGGGGATTTGTGCCGGTCACTGCATTCGAAGCTTTATTCCATTATCATCTGAGACAAAGAATGTGGACCGAAGTGCATCCCTTCCGATTCCCGTGGTCTTTTGCTCGACAGGTTTTCCTGTCAGACGTGGAGAGTCCGAGCCTGGATGTATTCCTCTCTGATTTTCATTGTGGCGTCCTGGGAAGTTCCCCTAAGTCCAGGAGAACGTGGGCAATGGGTTCTCCATGGGCTCACGTGTGAGACCTATCTTGGCAACAGAAGGCAGAAAGCCTTGGAAAGGGGCCAGTGTTATTGGGAGGGAGCCATCCTCGCTTCTGGGCAAGGGGAGATGGAGATCAGAGGTCCGAGTCAGGAACCACGTGGCTCTTACTGACACAGTGCCCAGCCTTCACAACCGGCTAACAGAGGGCGATTCCAAAGGACATAGTGCCCTCCTCTACGGAGAGCTGTGTGCTTGGCAGGCTTCTGTTGGCCTGAGCGGGGATGGTTACCCTGATCCCACTGGCCCCTGGGAGGTTTCTGCATTCTCAGAAGATCAAAGTTTGAGCATGAGCCTTGTTCTTCCCCAGATGGCCAGGGCACAGAGTCCATTCCAGGCAAGGACTCTGGGACCAGGACCCACTTCCACAGAGCTGGCTGCCAGCCAGCAAGCACAGAGAAGCCAACATTCAGATAGATCACGAGCGCCTCTACCCACTGAATAGATGAGAAAGCCAGGAGGCAGAAGCCTTCATTCCAGTTTCAGCTGAGGTGAACAAGGTGGGTCCTCAAGTGTGTTCCGTCAGATTTATAATTATCAGCACTTTTATCATCATCATCATCATCGTCGTCATCGTCATCATCATTATGATTGTATTGTTATTACTGTGATTGATCATGTGAAGAATGACTGCTTCTATAATATGGGCTTGGGGAAGGTAAAGCCAAATGGCAAGTGGCAAGCACTTGCATGGGCTAAAGACACACAGAAGACTGGAGGCTGTTGTCAAGGTAACATGATTTTGCCTCCAGCCAAACATTAGCATTAAGACAATAGGGAGTCCCTGGAGAAGCCTTTTACTCTGGCAGCCTCAAGTATTTGTCAATGGGCTGTAGGTGACCTGGAAATTACATTTCAATCTTCTTATGGTTTATTTTTGAGAGAGAGAGCCAGAGAGAGACAGCCACGGTCCAAACAAGGTTGGTTTGTGAACAGAGAAAAGAGCAGAATTTCAGCCTCATAGCAGTGCACTTTTAAAATTCCATTCCTCTCAACCTTAGTAGAATAAACTGTTATGATTTCAAAGACATGTCTATCTTAATGATATTTCATCTGTGTCCCCTTAAAAGCTTACCAGGGTTAATAATTTCGCACGGAACCAGTAAGGAAATTTAAAGTTTAGGGGTGCCTGGGTGGCTCAGTCAGTTGAGTGTCCAACTTCGGCTCAGGTCATGATCTCACAGTTCGTGGGTTCGAGCCCCGCATCGGGCTCTGTGCTGGCAGCTCAGAGCCTGGAGCCTGCTTCTGATTCTGTGTGTCCCTCTCTCTCTGCCCCTCCCCTGCTCACACTCCGTCTCTCTCTGTCTCTCAAAAATAAATAAATTAAAAAAAATAAAGTTCAAGGAGGCGGTTTATTGTTTGTTTTTTTTCCTCTTGACATTGTGGGAAGGAGGAGACAGATGCTCCCTTTGGGGCTGAAGAGCCAGAAACTCAAGCAGAAATGCAGGCAGTGCAGGAAAGGGAGGAGGGGGAAGGGAAGGCAGAAAAGGTGTAGGGCCTGTGCTGCCAAGAGGCCTGAAGGCAGACACAGGCTCAGAGGGCAGAGAAAAGCGTTCAAGTCATCCTGAAGCCTGTCCGCTCAGCCAGAGGAGCAGATAACTGATTTTGGTTTTGTTCTGCGTTTTTCTTTGTTTGTTTGTTTGTTTGTTTTGTTTTCCACTAGTGGAATTAGTCCATCTATGTCAGACCAGAGAAGACAGGGAAGTTCCAGGAAACAAAAGTTTTGCAGCTGCATAGAAGGTTCCTTAAAATCTCTATCCTGAGGTAGAGACAATCAGCTCTAAACATCCCAGTTATTAATTCAGGGAATGACTGAGGGAGAAGCCCTCACTTAGAGTAACCAGAGTGTATAGACAGAAACCGAGAGAGAGAGAGACAGAGAGAGAGAGAGAGAGACAGAGAGAGAGAGAGTTCCCTATATTAGGGATGCCTGTGTACAATACACCGCACGATTTTACTGAATTGTTTTAGTGACAATGATTGGAAGGTGGGCTCCTGCCTCAGTTGGAAATACTGCCCCAGGTCAGACAGTCATTCCAAAGACAGCTGAATGAAGGCGGCAAAGGTCTGCCTAGCAGGAGCAAAGTCAAGCATCCGGGAAGTCTTGGGCACAGACAGCATCCTGGGCTGGGGTCAGGATGATTTTCATGAGAGCCCCAGTCGCAGGCACACATGCAATCAGTGCCACAACTATTTTCTACAATACTGTTTGT
>JAQQST010000501.1:0-17482 GCA_028646485.1 Cryptoprocta ferox
GGACCTCGAGGGTGTCATGCTAAGCGAAATAAGTCAGGCGGAGAAGGACAGATACCATATGTTTGCACTCATAGTTCTAACAGGAGAAACCCAACAGAGGACCATGGGGAGGGGAAGGAGGAAAAGAGTTAGGGAGAGGGAGGGAGACAAAACACGAGAGACTCTTGAATACTGAAAACAAACTGAGGGGGGAAGGGGAAGGGGGAAAAGTAATGTGGGGTGACGGTCTTTGTGGAGGTCACTTGTGGGGAAGAGCACTGGGTGTTATATGGAAACCAACCTGACAATAAACTATAAAGTTTAAAAAAAATAAACTAATTGTGACTAGATATTGGAACTATATGCTTAGTGTCTGCTGGATTAAATCAATAATAATACTAAAAAAAATGAATAAATATGTGTGATGGTGATCAGGAGGGCCAGGGCTCTTCAAGGAGAGGAAGGGGAGGGGCGCCCGGGTGGCTCAGTTGGGGGTCCGACTTCGCCTCAGGGCATGATCTCACAGTTCGTGAGTTTGAGCCCTTCATCAGGCTCTGGGCTGTCTTCTCAGAGCCTGATACCTCTCAATGAGCACAGAAACAGAGTGGGAGTTTGCCACCCACTGTGGGGTGCCAGCTGAGTGAGTGATGGATCCATGGCTCCCAGGGGAGAAAAACACATTGTCAGAAATGCAGCAAGGTGAAGCAAATGGGTCCACAGAGGGCCAAAGTTAGATATTTTACAGCAGGCATTGGGATCTACATGGAAAGAAGGTGTCTTCCTTCATTTGCCCTTGGCCCACAAGGAGTCCAGGTCTCTGCCCAAATGTCTGCCCTGGCCTACACACAGACAGACATCCTCTGCTGGGTGCCTGCAAATTCCCTGAGCCTTGGTATAGCCTGGCTATACCTCTGAAACCCAATGAATTAATGAAGAAGGAGCCCTGTGGCTCATTTCTCTCACCCCATCAAAGACTGGAAGAGTTTCCCAGGGGGAAGGCAGAGGATATGACCATGAGGCACTGACTCTGAACAGATTGTGGAAAGAACCCACAAAAGAGCAAAGATGTGTAAGGTGCATAAGGGAAGCCGGAGCTCTTCCGAGGTTGGAAGGGGAATTCTGTGGAGAAGGAAGGGCCCAGCACAAGCTCCTGGCAACCTGGCTATGGGAAGCAAAAACACCCGAACAGTGCCATGTGGCGTCCATATCTGGGAGTCGTGAAAGCAGCAAAGCCTGTCTCCTTCCTTCACAAGGACCTAGAGAGCCCTGGACTTTGTCTGCTTTTCTTGCTTTCCCCATCATTGAATGGAGTGAGCAGTGACAGTGCTGTCGCCTTCAGGTGTCACCAGGTCTTCCTCCAAAGTGTGGAAAGGGGCCCTGGAGCCCTCTTCCTGTTAAGGGCTCTTTCTGGGCTCCTGAGCCCATGGAGACTCCTGCTCCAGTGTGAACTCTCTGCTTTTCAGAAGGAAGGCCCCTCCAACAGGCATAGCAATGAGGCAAGCTGGCTCCCCTGCCCCCAACTCTTGCTACAAACAGTCAAGCACCAAGCTCAGTGATAGGGCTACTTTTCTCCTTCGGGGTAGCTGATGCTCAGGGCGGTCACTGGGTACGGGACCGAGTGGGCAGCCGATGCCCACAGCTCGGTGCCCGCTGAGTGAGTGCCAAGTCCATGCTTCGTAAGGGTGAACAGAGACTGAGTCAGAAAGATATTAAGGGAATGTGAATGGCTGCAGCCAAGACCTAAGTGTGCACTGTTTCCATCCAGTGGGAATGTGATGAATGTGGATGAGCCACGTGAACCTTCATTTCCCCTAGGCCTTGCATGAAGGCCGGCTTGAGCCTAATCCCTCTGGGCCAGCCTCCACACAAACAGATCTCAGCTGGATCCCTTTCCATGCCCAAAGTCTCTGGATGTCCATGTAGTCCTGAAACGAATATGCCAGCCCCTTTAACCTCCACCTGTCCCACAGTCCCAAGGGCTGGTCCACATTGAATATTTGCATGGCAGATCTATGGCTGTGCAAGCCCCAAACTGTAGGGACCCCAAGACAAACCTTGATGGATAAAAAACAAAGTCATGAGACTCGATAAGCCTAGGGCAAGTGTTCGTCTTTACGGATGGGAATTTGATAATGTTTAGAATACACTGATTAGCACAATATAGGAGGAAGCTGGCTTTTTCAAATTTCAGAAGACCGTTTGTGGGATATGGCCATTGGAGTTGTCCAAAGGGAGCCACATGGAGCCCTGTGGGCAAGAGACCCACACTCTCCCTTAAGAAGGAGAGGGACACCATAGCTTTTTGTATTCTTCTGCCCATGACAGCTGAACATAGGGGCCCTAGTGACCCTGAGCTATGAAGAATGTGCTTCCATGGGAAGATCAAGTGGTGGGAACAAGGCTCGGTGCAGGAAAGTTTCAAGAGTGCACATACTTTTGGTGCGCTGGTCAGGTCAAGGAGCATGCCGCACAGGCATAGTCTGTCTCTCCTTCCTCACGAAGGCATGCCCATCAGTTAGGGTCCGGGATCCAAGTGGATACCCATTCTCATGATACAGTAGCCTGCTCTGACCTGAAGGCTAAAGGACAGAATGCCTAGCTTTTTTCAGTGATATCTGACTCTGAGAGCCCTGCCTCAACTCAGGAATGTTCTGGAACCTATATGTCCATCCTTGGAAATTGCACACTACAGGACAGCCCCAGGGTCTTCGTGTGTGAAGTGAGGTCAAGTTAGAAAAGCAGAAATGGGATCAGAATGACTACCTGGTGAGTCAAAGGTCTGCATTCAAAAGGCCACTGATCAAATCGTGGAACAAGATATCTGTCTTTCCTCACTGTCTAAGCACACATGAAGCAGGATCTACCCCTACCTCTGCCTAAGTCTACCCACAAGCATTTTGCCTGGGACCCTTCACACAGCCTAGGTTTGGAGGTGGTCACATAATTCTGAAACCAAATCGAGAGGGGCCCATTGCAATACCCATATCATAACGATAAGCACACCACTGGACTCTGGTGCTAAGAGAAGAGGATGTCATTCAAAGACACTGGCTCTGAGAAATTCCATGCAGCACAGTTTATCAAGAAGTCGGGAAGTGGTGGACATTGAGACACGGACCACGTGAGTTCTTCCTCACACATGATATGTGGAGAATTTTGAGAATAAGTACACAGCGCAGTCTCCTACCAACCTGGCTGTATGTGAATAAGCAATGCCCGTGGGCTTAGGCAATGGGAGCCCTCTGAAGGAATGCACCTGGGAGCCCTGCATTCTGATTTGAGGAGACAGAATTTTCTGGCTATATCTGTCCCTCCCACATGTAGCAGCTGAAGTCGGCCCCAGGTTTGAGCTCTAGGGATTTGGTGCTGAAGGCTCTCACTCAGAGTGTGGAGCAAGGAAATCATTCCTTGTTCCTGGAAAGGGCTTCCCCTGTGCCGCCCTCTCCCTGTCCATACTGCTCACGTGCACACTGTCTGCTTCTCAGCAGGAAGGCAACACGGTCATCCAGTACAGTGAGGCAAGCTGGCTTCCCTTCCCCTTCCACCGCAGGCCTATCACCAATCTTCCAGGGGATAAAAGCCACCTTCCCTTTGTTCGTTCAGAGTCTGAGAGCACTCACTGAGCACAGGAGCAGAGTGGGAGTTTGTGGCCTACCTGGGGGAGTTACCCGAGGTTCTGATAGCTCCATAGCTCTTGAGGGAGAACAGAAAAGAAATTGTTGGCAGTGCAGCAAGGTGAAGGAAATGGGCACAAGGAGGGCCAACGCTCGACACATCCAGTGGGAATTGGGATGGATCCACTTGGAAAGATGGTGTCTTACTTCGTTTGCCCTTGGCCCAGAAGAAGGCCAGCTCTGCACCGAAATCTCTTGCCCAAGCTACACACAAACCTTCTCTGCTGGGACTCTGCCATTCGGCTGGGTCTCTGAATGACTACATACTTCTCGGGCCCAGTGAAGTCATAAAGATGGAGCCCTTTGGGCCAAAATCTCTCCCACAGTCTCCAGGACTGAGTGAGATTCCTAGGTGGAAGGAAGAGGATATGACTGTGAGACACTGACTCTGAACGGACTGTGGGAAGAACCTTGTGACTACAAGAGAGCAGAGATGTGTCAAGGTGGATAAGGAGGCTCAGAGCTCTTCAGAGACTGAAAGGGGTCTTCTGTGGAGAAGGAAGGGCCCAGCCCCAGCTCCTGGCAACCTAGCTCTGGGAAGAAGACCAGAAGCCTTAGGCAACAGCGCCATCTAGCGTCGGCGCCTGGGAGTCCTGAAAGCAGCAAGCCTGTCTCCTACCTTCACAAGGACCTAGAGAGCCCTGGACTTCATTGAATGGAGTGAGCAGTGACAGTGCTGTCGCCTTCAGGTGCCCCCAGATCTTCCTTCAAAGTGTGGAATGGGCCCAGCGGCCCTCTTTCTGTAAAGGGCTCTTTCCGTGCTGACCAGCTTCCGGAGCCTCCTGCTCCAGTGTGAACTCTCTGCTTTTCAGAAGGAAGGCCCCTCCAACAGGCAGAGCATTGAGGCAAGCTGGCTCCCCTCCCCCACCCCAGATTGCTACAAACAGTGAAGCACCAAGCTCAAGGGATTGGAGGGCTATTCTCCTTTGGGTGGGCAATACTCATGGCTGTCACTGAACAGGGAGTCGAGTGGGTGGTCGACGCCCACGCCTTGGTCCCACTGAGTGAGTGTCAGCTCCATGGCTCCTAAGGGTGAACAAAGCTGGAGGCAGAATGACAGGAAGCGAACAGGAATGGCTCCAGCCTGGACCAAAGTGCGTTGAATATTTGCATCCAATGGGAATGTGGTCAATGTGGAAGCGACATGTTAAGCTTCATTTTCCCTAGGCACGGAGGCCAGGTCCCCCATAATCCGTCTTGCCCAGCCTCCACACAAACAGTTCTTGGCTGGACCCCTTCGAAAGGCACAGGGCTCTGGATGTCCATGGAGTCCTGAAACCAAAATGCCAGGGCCCGTTTGGCTCAATCTGTCTCCCAAGTCCCAAGGGCTGATCCACCTTGCACATTTGCAAGCCGGTGCTATGAGTCTGAGTGACTGAATTGGTGGGGATCGCAAGAGGAACTATGGTGGAGAATAAAGCCATGTCATGAAACTTGATACTCCGAGGGCCAGAGGTCTTCATTAAGGATGAGATTTGGGTAATGTTAGAAGAGTCTGACCAGCATCATATATTTGCACGCTGGCTTGCTCGGGCATCAGAAGAATCTTTGGTCGTTTTGGCTAAATGAGTACCTCAAAGGAATCCCCTTGGAGCCCTGTGAGCAAGAGACCCACATTCTCCCTTAAGAAATAGAGGGACGCTTTGGCTTCTGCTGTTCCTCTGCACATTGTGTCAGTAGACAGGGGCAGCACTTATACTGAGTCACAAAGAAAATGCTTCCCTGAGATGATCAATAGGTTGGAACGAGGCTATGGTGCACCATTTATTCAAAAGGCTTTTAGTATGCTGATCAGTTCATGAAGTGTGCTGCCTGTTCCCAGTCTATCTTGTCTTCCACATAAGGGTATCTCAGTCAAATAGGATCCGGGGTTCCTGTGGCTACCCACTGCCACGATACTGTGGCCCGCTATGCACCGAGGGCTCCAGGGACAGGCGTGCTAGCTGTCCTCTCAGGTATCCAGCTCTGAGAGCTCTGCATTGACTCAAGAAAGGCCTGGAAGCTCAGGTCCAAACCTGGGACCTTGGTGGGTATGGAACACCCATTGGTCTTTGTGTGTGAACTGAGAACAAGTTAGAAAGGCAGCAATGGGATCAGAGTCACCAAGAGGTGAGTCATCGTCCTGCATTTCAAATGGGCATTTGTCAAATCTAGGAAAGAGATATCTGCCTTCCCTTTCTCTTGTCCCACATGGGAGGCAGAATCTGGCCCTGACCCTTAACCCCTAACCCCTAACCCTACCCACAAGCATTCTCTCTGGTCACCTTCAAGTAAATACCCTAGGGTTTGGGTTGGCCACACATTTCTGATAGCAAATTGAGAGGGGCCCAAGCAAAACCTATATCATCATAACATGGACACTGGGGGACTCCAACTTGAAGGACGACAGTATATATCTCAGACACTGGGTTTAAACAGAACCTTTTTTTCCCTTCTTCAAAAAAAAAAAAAGAGCCAAGGTGCGTAAATGGAGACAAGGAGTGCCAGCGTTCTTCATCAGAACTGACCTATGGAGAGTGTTGAGATTGAAATAAGCATCACAGTCTCCTATCAACCTGGTTGTATCAGGGATAAGAAATGCCTATAGGCTTAGGCAGAGGGAGCCCTCTGAAGGACGACACACAGGAGCCTTCTCATCAAGAAGCCTGCAGTCTTTCTTCAGGAGCCACAGACTTCTGGCTTGGTCTGTCCCTTCCAGTATTTCTGTCAGTTGTCAGAGACAGCAGGGTTTGAGCTGTAGCTTATTGGGTTCTTCTGGCTCTTTCTCAGGAGTCTGGAAGAAGGACTCCATTCCTTATTCTTGGAACAGACGTTTCCCGTGCTGACCCACTCCTGGCACATACTGCCCATGTGCAAACTGTCTGCTTCTCAGAATGAAGGCAACTCAATCAAGCAGGTGAGTGAAACAAGGTCGCTCCCCTTCACCTTCCGTACCAGAGCAGGCCAAGCACCAGCCACTCGGAGGCCATCGTTCCTTTGGTATAGCAGAGCCTGAAAGCTCTCACTGAGCACAGGACCCGAGTGGAAGTTGGTGGCCTATCCCAGGGTGCCGGCTGAGTGAGTGACAGTTCTGTGGCCCCTATGTGTGAACAAGAACTTATTTGAAAACACAGCCATGGGAAGAAAATGCCTAGGAGGTGGGCCAAAGCTCGACATTCCAATGTTCGTATATGTGCTGCCAAAGCAAGCAGGAAAGCTCGACATTCCAAATGGGAATTGGATCAGTCTGGAATGGAGATGTCTCACTTGATTTCTTCTCAGCCCATAAAGGAGGCCCACTCTCTCCTGCAACCTCTGGCCCAGCATACATACTGGGCATTCTCCACTGGGCATCTTCCAATGACCCAGGCCTCTTGATGTCCATATACTTCTGAAACCAGATGAAGGGGTGGCCCTGTTACAAAACCCACTGCACACTCTCCACTTGAGAGGACTTCACCACACTCTCCACTTGAAAGCAGAGGATGTTCCTCTGAGAGACTCACTTGGAATGAACCGCAGGGAGAGACTCCTTTGAAGAGAGAGCAAAGGGGTTCACAGTGATAGTTGGTGAGCCTGAGTTCTTCATTAGAAATGGGAAAGGGAGACTGTTGTCAATGAAGTGACTAGCACAATCTCTCAGCCAATTGACTGTCTCAGGAATTAGAGCCAAAAGGGACCTCTCTCCAGGCCACAGCCGAAGCACTGTCATCATGAGGCCTCCATTATTCCTGAAGGCATAGACAGTGAAAGCCCTGGCTTTGGATGTCCTTCCTGCCATCCCAATGGGGCAGCAGAGATGTAGCAGCGAACATGAGGAATTGCACTTTCTGCATAGTTTCATGGTGTATCGTTCACTCCAAAAGACGGTTCCCCACAGTGTGGTTTCCCATAGTTGAATATATGGCACGTTCTGCACAGGCCCGTTGTTGCTTTTCCAACAACTCGATCGTAGTAAAAACCAGATAATAGTTGAAAGATTGTTTCCCAACACTGTTGGTTCATAGAGTTCCGTCAATGACACTTTCCTTGTATGACCCACATAGGATTTCAAACTTATCTAACTTTGTGAACCGAGAGGTCAGTTGAAAGATGGTTTCACTATTCTTTTCTCTCAGACTGTCAAGAGGATGATACTTTCAGCATACGCCCCAGAGGGTTTTATCTATTAAGACTTCTTTCAGTTAGTGAAACCAGATATTACTTTAAACAATGTTCCCACACTGTTGTTTGAAATGGTAGAGTACATGACAGTTTCCTATGTGTGGGTCATGGTTTGTCAAACACTTCTAAGTTAGTGAAACATGATGTCAGATGATGGAAGTTTTATGCACACTGTTGATTCTTAGAGTTCAGTAAATGGCACTCTCCCTGTATGACCCGCAGAGAATTTCAAACTGTTCTAACTCTGGGAGTCGAGAGATGTTTGAAAATGGTTTCCCTACTCTTTTATCTGAGTGTGGAGTGTATGGTCCTTTCTGCATAGGCTTTGTAGGGTTTTAACTCTGAACACTCCGTTCAGTGAGCAAAACCAGATATTCCTTGATCCAAGGTTCCACCACCCTTTTGTTTTAATTGGTGCAGTACATAACACTTTTGTTGCAGTGGGTCAGGGCATTTCAAATAATTCTAACTTGGTAAAACAAGAGGTGAGGTGCAAGACGTTTTCCACTCAGTGTTTTTGCATTGAGTTCAGTAAATTGCACTATGACCTGCATAGAATTTCACACGGTTTTAACTCTGTGAATTGAGATGATAGTTGAAAGTTATTTTCACTGTTAGTTTTTCTCAGAGTGTTGTGCCTATGGTACTTTCTGCATAAGCCCCACAGGGTTTTAACTTTTAACCCTTCTTTCAGCTAGTGAATCCAGATATTCCTTGATACAAGGTTCCACCCGCTGTAGTTTTCACTGGTGGCGTGCATAACACTTTTGTTCTATGCAGGACAAGGCATTACATTCACTTCTAACTTGGTCAAACAAGATGTTAGTTACCACATAGTTTCTGCTCAGTGTTCTTTCACAGAGTTCAGTAAATGGCACTGTGACCTCCATAGAATTGCAAACTGTTCTGGGTGAATGGAGATGTTAGTTGAAAGATCTATTCATGGTTCTGTTATCTCAGAGTGGTGAGTTTATGGTACATTCTGCATAAGACTCACAGCGTTTTAACTTTTGACACTTCTTGCAGCCAGGGAAACCAGATATTTTTAAAAAATTTTTATTTTTTTATTAATGTTTTTTATTTATTTTTGAGAGACAGAGAGAGACAGTGCGAGCAGGGGAGGGTCAGAGAGAAAGGGAGACACAGACTCCGAAGCAGCCTCCAGGCTCTGAGCGAGCTGTCAGCACAGAGCCCAACACAGGGCTCAAACCCACCGAACCATGAGATCATGACCTGAGCCGAAGCCAGACGCTTAAGCAACTAAGCCACCCAGGTGCCCTGTAACCAGATATTTTTTGATACAAGTTTCCACCACATTTCTGTTCTAATTGGTAGAGTACATAACACTTTCGTTGTATGTGGGTCCAGGCATTACCAGCACTTCTAAGTAAGCAAGGCAAGAAATTAGTTTCACAACGTTTCCACTCAGTGTTATTTCATAGTGTTCAGTAAATGGCCCTGCAATTTGCATAGAATTTCAAACTGTTGTAACCCTGTAAATCGAGATGTTAGATGAAAGATCTTTTCACCGCTCTTTTATCTCAGAGTGGTGTGCCTATGTTACTTAGTTGCATAAGCCATGCCAGGTTTTAATTTTTAACCCTGCTTTCTGTTAGTGAATCCAGACAGTATGTGATACGGGTTTCCACAACACTTTTGTCTGAAACGTTGGAGGACCTGACACTCTCGTAGAAAGCGGGTCATGGAGTTTCAAACACTCTTAACATAGTGAAACAAGATGGTAGTTGAAAGTCCGTTGGTGCTGTGGGTTCCTTGTTAGTCTTCAGTAAATCGCACCGTGAATCGCTTTGAAATACAAATTGTTCTAACTCTGTGAACCAAAATGGTAGCTGAAAGATGTTTTCACTGTTCGTTTTTCTCAGAGTGCTGTGCGTATGGTACTTTCTGTATACGTCCCGCAGGGTTTTAACCGTTAATGCGTTTTTCCGTTAGTGAAACTAGATACTATGTGATAAGATTTTCCACCACACTGTTGTCTGAAAGGATGGCGTGCAGCACACTTTTGTAGTAATCGGGTTATGGTGGTTCATACACTCTTAACATCGTGAAATAAGATGTTAGTTGAAAACCAGTTGGCGCTAAGTGTTCTTTCTTAGAGTTCAGTAAATCGCAGTGTGAACCACGTGGAATTACAAACTGTTCTAACTCTGTGAATCGACATGATCGTTGAAAGATATTTTCCCTGTTCATCTCAGAGTGTTGTGCGTATGGTAGTTTCTGCATAAGCTCCACAGGGTTTTAACGTTTAACACTTCTTTCAGCTAATGAAACCAGATATTCCTTGATTCAAGGTTCCACCACGCTGTTATTTTCATTGGTGTACATGACAGTTTCGTTATATGCGGGTAAGGGCATTTACAACACTTCTAACTTTGTAAAATAAGATGTTAGTTGCAAGACGGTTTCTGCTCAGTGTTGTTTCATAGAGTTCAGTCATTGCCAATATGACCTGCATAGAATTGCAAACTGTTCTCACTGTGTGAATGGAGATGTTAGTTGAAAGTTTCCATGGTTCTTTTATGTCAGAGTGGTGAGCGTCTGGTAGTTTTTGCATAAGCCCCACAGGGTTTTAACTTGTAACACTTCTTTCAGTTACTGAAACCAGATATCATGTGATTCGAATTTCCACCACACTGTGTGAAACGGTGGAGTACATGACCCTGTCGTAGTAAGCGGGTCATGGCTTTTGAAACACTCCTAACTTAGTGAAACAAGATGGTACTGGGAAGACGATTTCCGATGAATGCTGGTGTGTAGAGTTCAGGAAATCGCATTAGGAACCTCATTGAATTTCAAACTGTTCTAACTCTGTGAATCTAGGTGTTAGTGGCAAGAGGTTTTCAGTTCTTTTACTCAGAGTGGTGAGGCTATGGTGCCTTCTGCATAAGCTCCACAAGGTTTTAACTTTTAACACTTTTTTCAGCTAGTGAAACTAGATATTCCTTGATTCAAGGTTCCACCACGCTGTTATTTTCATTGGTGGAGTACATGACAGTTTCGTGATATGTGGGACAGGGCATTACAATCAGTTTTCAATTTGTAAAAGAAGATGCAAGCTGCAAGATGGTTTCTGCTCAGTGTTGTTTCAGAGTTCAGTAATTGGCAATATGACCTGCATAGATTTGCAAACGGTTTTCACTGTGTGAATGGAGATGTTAGTTGAAAGATGTTTTCACGGTTCTTTTATGTCAGAGTGGTGAGTGTATGGTACTTTTTGCATAACAGCCACAGGGTTTTAACTTCCAATGCTTCTTTTGGTTACTGAAACCATATATTATGTGATTCAAACTTCCACCACACTATTTGAAATGGTGGTGTACATGACTCTTTCGTTGTAAGCGGGTGATGGCATTTCTAACACTCCTAACTTATTGAAACAGGATGGTAGTGGAAAGCCAGTTTCTGCTCTGTGTTGTTTCATAGAGTTCAGTAAATGGCACCATGACCAGCATACAATTTCAAACTCTTCTAACTCTGAACCGAGTTGTTAGTGGAAAGATTTTTCGCTGTTCTTTCATCTGAGTGGTGAGAGTATGGTACTTTCTCCATAAGCCCCGCAGGGCTTTCATTTTTAACACTTTTTTCAGCTAGTGTTCCTTGATACAATATTCCACCACACTTTTGTTTTAACTAGTGGAGTACATAACACTGTCATTGTATGCAGGTCAGGGCATCCAAACGCTTCTAACTTGGTAAAGAAGATGTTAGTTGCAAGACGGTTTCCCCTCAGTGTTTTTTCATAGAGTTCAGCAAATTGCACTATGACCCGCAAGGAACTGCCAACTGTTCTAACTCTGTGAATGGAGATGTTAGTTGAAAGACATTTCCACTCTTCTTTAAACTCAGAATGGTGAGACTATGGTACTTTCTGCATGAGCTCCGCAGGGTTTTAACTCTTACCCTCACCCCTCTATGATAAAAGAACACTGAGAACATCTTTTAACTAACATCTCCCTTCACAGAGTTACAACAGTTTGAAATGCTATGCTTGTCATAGTGCCATTTACTGAACTTTATGAAACACTGAGCCGACCGTCTTGTGACTAACATCTTCTTTTACCAAGTTAAAAGTGTTTGAAATGCCCTGACCCGCATACAATTAAAATGTTATGTATCCATCAATTAAAACAAAAGTGTGGTGGAACCTTCGATCAAGGAATATCTGGTTTCACTAGCTGAAAGAAGTCTAAAAGTTAAAACCCTGCAAAGCCTAGGCAGAAAGTACCATACACTCCACACTCTGATATAAAACAGAAGGGAACGCATTTTTAGGCTACCCTCTCAACCCACAGAGTTAGAACAGTTTGAAATGCTATGCGGATTATAGTCCCTTTTATTGTGCTCTATGAAATAACACTGTAGGGAACAGGTCTTTCCACTAGCATCTTGTTTCACTAAGTTAGAATTGTTTGGAATATCTTGACTCGCATATAACGAAAGTGTCATGTATGTACTCCACCATTTCAAAGTGTAGTGTGGTGGAACTTGTATGAAGTAATATCTGGATTCACGGCCTGAATGAAGTGTTAACAGGTAAAAACCCTACGGGGCTTCAGCAGAATGTACCATATGCTCAAGACTCTGAGATTAAAGAATAATGACACCATCTTTCAGCTAACCTCTCGATTCAAAGAATTAGAACACTTTGAATTCCTATGGGCGTCCTAAGGTAAAGTGCAATTGACTGAAGTCTGCGCAGAAACAACACTGTGTAGAAACCATCTTGCAACTAACATCTTGTTTTACTGAGTTAGGAATGCTTGAAATGCCAAACCCTCTTACTACGAAAGTGTCATGGACTCCACCATTTCAAACCATAGTGTGGTGGAAAGTCATATCACATAGCATCTGGTTTCACTAATTGAAAAACGTGTTAAAAGTTAAAACCCTGCGGGGCGTATGCAGAAAGTCCCAAATGCTCACCACTCTGAGGTAAAAGAGCAGTGAAAACATCTTTCAACTAACCTCTCAATTCTCAGAGTTAGACAGTTTGCAATTCTATGCGGGTCATAGAAGGAAAGTGCCATTTACTGAACTGTAAGAAATGACACTGAAAGGAAACCGTGTTGCAAATAACATCTTGTTTCACTAAGTTAGGAGTCTTTGAAATGCCATGACATGCTTACAACGAAAGTGTCAAGAATGCCACCATTTCAAACAAAAGGGTTGTGGAAACCCGTATCACATAATATCTGGTTCACTAACTGAAAAAAGAGTTAATATGCAACAGGTAACATAAGCACACCACACTGAGATAAAAGAGCAGTGAAAATATCTTTCAACTCACATCTCGATTCACACAGTTAGAACAGTTTGCAATTCGGTGCAGGTAATATTGCCATTTACTGAACTCTATGAAAGACCACTGGCTGGAAACCATCTTGCAACTAATTTCTTGTTTTACCACGTTAGAAGAGTTTGAAATGTCTTGATCCACATACATGGGAAGTGGTAGATACTCCACCAATGAAAACAAAAGTGGGGTGGAACCTTGGGTCAAGGAATATCTCCTATCAAGAGCTGAAAGAAGGGTTAAAAGTTAAAACTCTGCAGGGTTTATGCAGAAAGTACCATACATTCACCACTCTGAGAGAAAAGAACAGTGAAAACGTCTTTCAAATCAATTCTCAATTCACAGCCTTACAACAATTTGAAACTCAATGTGGGTCACAGTGCCGACAAATGAATTCTATGGAACACCATTGAGCAGAAACAGTCTTGCAAAGAACAACTTGTTTCACTAAGGTAGTAGTGTTTGGAAGGCACCACCCGCATACTACGAATGTGTCATGTATGTATTCAACCATTGCAAACCACAGTGTGTTGGAAACTCAAATCACATAATGTTTCACTAACTGAAAGAAGTGTTAATAGTTAAAACCCTGTGGCTGTTATGCAGAAAGTACCTTAGGCTCTCCACTCTGAGATGAAAGAACAGTGAACATTTCACAAGTAAGATCTCCATTCACACAGCGAGAACAGTTTGCAATTCTATGCAGATCATAGTGTCATTTACAGGACTCTATGAAACAACACTGAGCAGAAGCCATCTTGCCACCACCATCTTGTTTTACCAAGTGAGAAGTGGACTGTAATGCCCTGACGCGCGTATACCGAAAGTGTTCTTTACTCCCCCAGTGAAAAACAAAACTCTGGTGGAATCTTGTCTCAAGGTACATCTGGTATCACCAGCGAAAGAAAGGTTAAAAGTTAAAACCCTGCGGAGCTTATTCATGCATAAAGTACCATCCACTCACCCACTCTGAGTCAAAGGACAGTAAAATATTTTGCAACTATCACCTCGATTCACAGAGTTTGCAATTCAAATCGGTTCCTAGGGCGAAGATCAACATTGATTGGAAACCGTCTTTCCATTACCATCTTGTTTTCGCTAAGTTAGGAATGTCTGAAATGCCAGAACTTGCTTACTACGAAAGTGGCCGGTAACCATTGTTTCAATGAATATGTTGTGGAAACCCCTATCACATAATATCAGGTTCCACTAACTGAAAAATGTGTTAAATTAAGTGAAAACCCAGTGGGGCTTATGTAGGAAGTACCATACGTTCACCAGTCTGACATAAAAGAACTGTGGAAACATCTTTCAACAAACTTCTCAATCACAGAGTTCAAAGAGTTTGCATTTCTATGCAGGTCACAGTGCCATTTAATGAACTCTATGAAACAACACTGAAGGGAACACATCTTTCAACTAGCATCTTGTTTCACTAAGGTAGAATTGTTTGCAATACCCTGACCCGCACAAAACCAAAGTGTCATGTCGACCAACATATCAAACCACAGCATGGTGGAACTTTCATGAAGTAATAACAGAAATCACTGCCTGAATGACTTGTTAACAAGGAAAATCCTGTGAGGCCTCTGCAGAAAGTAACATACGCTCAACCCTCTGAGAAAAAAGAAGAGTGACACCATCTTTCTATTAAACTCTCGAGTCATAGAATTGGAACAGTTTTAATTCCTCTGAGTGTCATAAGGTCTGTGAAGACTGTGAAATAACACTGCGCAGAAATGGTTTTTCAACTAACATCTTGTTTCCCTAAGTTAGAAGTGGTAGAAAAGCTAGGACCCGCTTACTACGAAAGTGTCGTGTATTCCATATTTAAAACAACAGTTTGAAACTCCCATAACATGACATCTTCATTCACTAAATGAAAAATGTGTTGAAAGTTAAAACCCTGCAGGACATTTGCAAAAAGACTCATATGTTCACAACTCGGAGCTTAAGGACCAGTGGAAACATCTTCCAAGTAACGTCTCAATTCACAGTTAAAGAAGTTTGAAATTGGATGCCAACCATAATGCCATTTACTGAACTCTCTGAAACAACACTGCGCAGAAACGGGCTTTCAACTAACACCTTGTTTCACTAGGGTGGGAGAGTTTGAAATGCTAGGAAACGCTTCCTACAAAATGGTCATGTACTCCACCATTTCAGACAATAGTGTGGTGCAAATTCCTATCACATAATATCTCGTTTCACCAACTGAAAACGTGTTAAAAGTTAAAACTCTGCAAGCCTGAGGCAGAAATATCTATCATATGCTCACCACTCTGAGAAAAAGGAGCAGTGAAAACATATTCCAAGTAACATCTCAGTTCACAGCATTAAAAAAAGTTTGAAATTGTATCTGACCATACTGCCAGTTACTCAACTCTATGAAACAACTCTGCACAGAAACGGGCTTTCAACTAACACCTTGTTTCACTATGTTAGGAGTGTATGAAACGCTAGACCCGCTCCTTACAAAAGTGTCATGTACTCCACCGTTGCAAACAGTATGGTGTGAACTCCTATGACATATCTGCTTTCACTAACTGAAAAACGTGTTTAAAGTTAAAACCGTGCGGGGCTCATGCAGAACGAATCATAGGCTCACAACTCCAGGCTTAAAGAGCAGTGAAAAAATCTTCCAAGTAATGTCTCACTTCACAAAGTAAAAGCAGTTTGTAATTGTATGCTGTGCATAGTGCCGTTTACTCAACTCTATGAAACAACAACGCGCAGAAATGGTTTTTCAACTAACATATTGTTTCCCTAAGTTAGGAATGGTTGAAATGCCAAGACCTACCTGCTTACTATTAAAGTGTCATGTACTACACCATTACAAACAACAGTGTGGTGGAAACGCTTATCACATAATATCTGATTTCACTAACTGAAAGTGGTGTTGAAAGTTAAAACCCATTGGAGCTTATGTAGGAAGTACCATACGTTCACCAGTCTGAGATAAAAGAACAGTGGAACCATCTCTCAATTAACCTCTCATTTCACAGTTAGAAGACATTGCATTTTGACAGAAGTCACAGTGCCATATAATGAACTCTATTAAACAACACTGTAGGGAAAGGTCTTTCAACTAGCACGCGGTTTCACTAAGTTAGAATTGTTTGAAATGCCCTGATCCTCATACAACCAAAGTTTCATTACGACAACATATCAAACCACAGTGTGGGGGACCTTGCATGAAGTCATAGCTGGATTCACAGCCTGAATGAAGTGTGAACAAGGAAAGTCCTGCGGGACTCTGCAAAAAGTACCATAGGCCCAAATTCTGAGGTAAGAGAAGAGTGACACCATCCTTCTGCTAACCTCTCAAGTAATAGAATTGGAAGAGGTTGAATTATTCTGTATGTAAAAAGGTCGGTGATGACTGTGAAATGACACCGCGAACCCACGGGATTTCAACTCACATCTGGTTTCCCTAAGGTAGGAGTGTTTGAAACAAAAGGAACCAATTAATACGAAAGTGTCATGTATTCCATGCTCTATTATCTCAGAATGGTGAAACTATGGTACATTCTACAGAAGCCGTGAAGGGTTTTAATTTCTAAAAAGATTTTCATTTAGTGAATGAAGAAGTCACGGGATCGTGTGCTCCATACTGTTGTTTGAAACATGGAGTGCATGAGACTCTCGTAGGGAGCGGCTCCTTGGGGCTCACACACACTCCTCATGGAGGGACACACGATGATAGTTGAGACACCGTGTGTGCGCCGCGGTATTTCACAGGCTTCACAGACCTTGTGGCCCGCTGAGGGGTTCCCACCGTCCCAGGTCTTTGACTCGAGAGGTGAGCAGAAAGATCATTTCAGTCTTCTCTTCCCTCAGAGATCTGAGCGTATGGGACTCTCTACTGAGGGCCCCGCAGGGTCTGCCTGGTGACCGCTTCGTTCAGCCAGTGAGCTCGTGTATTCCTGGATGCCAAGTTCCACCACGCTTGCGGGTTCGCCGTGCTGGCGTACGGGAGGGACACATTGCAAGGCTGTATGCGGGTCAGGGCATTTCAAACCACTCTGACCTAGGGAAGCAGGCGGCTAGTTGGAAGGCGTGTTCCCTACAGCGTTGTTTCAGGGAGTTCACCAGATGGCGCTGTGACCTGCAGAGCAATGCAATCGCTTCTAAAGCTGTGAGATGAGACGGCAGTGGAAACACGGTTCCCCGGTTCTTTGCTCTCAGACTGCTGACTGCATGGTACCTTCTACATGTGCTCCGCCAGGGTCTTCACTTTGAGGGCCTCACCACAGGGCTGTTTGAAACGGTGGCGTCCATGGTACCCTCGTCCTAGGTGGGTCCCCGAGTCTCAAAGACGCCCTCTTGAAACAACAGGTGAGCTGAGCAACCGTTTCTGTGCTTGCGTGGC
>JAQQST010000502.1:0-17432 GCA_028646485.1 Cryptoprocta ferox
CTGAAAACAAACTGAGGGGGGAAGGGGAAGGGAGAAAGGTAATGGGGGGTGATGGTCTTGGTGGAGGTCACTTGTGGGGAAGAGCACTGGGTGTTATATGGAAACCAACCTGACAATAAACTATAAAGTTAAAAAAAAAAAAGGTATTTACCATCAAGCTGGCATTTTTCTTATATTTACTTAATTCATTTAAATAATATTAATAAACCCAGCACATATTAACATAAATAACATATTTTATGAAAGATAATTATCTATTTCAAAACAAAAAATATAGTGAGAAGAGTGGTTTGTTGGACATATTTACAAATCTCTGTAGTAGTGCCTGGGCTTAACGGAAGATGGCTAGATACTTTTATCTGCTTCTGCCTTCAATCTGTTGTGATATCACACATCATGCTGCCTCTGGACATTTTTTCTATACGTTCAAAGAAGAATGTGAATGAAAAGGGCAAATAATATCTTAGTATTATTGTAAAAATTCTTTTGACCTTTCAGACACCCAGATCATACTCTGAGAACTGCTGTTTTAATACGTGCCCCTCTACATGCAATAATGCAAAGCCAGTGTTCCCCCCAAGGAGACAGTGATGACCTGTGAAGGCTGGAGGAACAGTGAGTCTGAATCAAAGCAACATGGGTTGAAAGTTTGCCTACGAAGCAGTGGAATCCCTCCTCCTAGGTCCCCTGCTTAGTCAGCACAATCATGTGCCAATCTCTTTCTGTGTTGGCAATTTACTGAGAGGTGAAGCCCAGATAAGCTCCAGACTCAGGGATGCCAGCCAGAGCTGAGGAACACCCTACTAAAGCAGGGAAACTGAGTGAAATCATGCATAAGGTGTAATGAGATCCCAATTGCCTTAGCCCCATTTGGCTTTTAAAATCCTGGCAGCCTAGTTTGTTATCTATCCCCCAACATACAAATCCTAAGCAAGAGATTGGGTAATTTTTTCTCTCAGGAAATCGAACAAACCAAGAAAAAAAGACCTATAAATACCAATAGCTGGGATATCCATCAGTGAAATAGCATCAACCAATTACCTTAAGTTAAACCCCACATTTTGACAAGGCCTGCCTCTGCACATCATTTCAATCAGCTTTTTTGATGCATCATTCTTCAGTGCTAATAGACAGTCCATGATGACTAAGCCATTTTCAGAAAGCACCCAGTTGCGGGTGGAGGGGAGAAACAGACCAAATGATAAAGTAGAATTAAAGTTCAAAAATAGAAAAGAAAGAAACACTCATCAAACAACAAATAATTTCTTGCAAGTTAAAAATATCAAAACAGAAATTTAAAAATCAATAAAAGTTTTGTAAGTTACAACTGAGGAAATGCTTCAGAAAGTAGATCACAGAAAAATTGATAGAAAATAGAAAGAAATAATACTAAGGAAATCAGAGAATCAATACAGGTTAAACATGCAACAAATATGACCCCCAAAAAGAGATAACTGAGAAAATTAACAAATAAATAAAAATAAAAATTTCGTTGAATTAAAGAGCTTGAGCTCCCAAAATGAAAAAGCCCATCACACATCCAAGAAAGTCTGCCTATGAAGCAGTAAAATTCCCACTCTTAGGTCCTCTCTCTTAGCTGACACTATCAGGTGACTATCTCTAAGTTGGCAATTTACTGAGAGGCAAAGCCCACACAAGCTCCAGAATGAAGCTTGGTATATGAAGACCACACACACACACACACACACACACACACATCCTCAGATACGAAGCTCCAGAATACAAAGGATAAAGGCAAAAGACTAAAAGCTTTAAGACATAAGAACAGGGGGAACACACGACAATGGAGATTCAGAATGGCATTAGCTTGGCAATAATAATGCTAAAAACTGCATGACAACTAGAATGGAGCAATGCCTTCAAAATTCTGAAGAACAATAATATCAATCTAGAATTCTAAACCCAAACCATCATTCAGGGATGAGAATAGATTAAAGACATGTTCACAAATGCAAAGTCTGAAAAAGATTACTTCCCAGACAAACTTTTTCAGGATGTTACCATAAAATGGAATTCACCAAAAGGAATTAGTCTACCAAAGAGAAAAAAACATGGAATCCAGGATAGAAGATGTGGTAGCCAGTCTTCAAACTGGACCCAAATGAGCCCCTCCTCCTGGGATTCAGATCCTGGTACAGTTCCCTCCCATGTTGGACAAGGATTAGCCTGTGTGACCAGTATAATATGGCAGAAGTAACAATCTGTCACTTCTGAGATTAGGTTATAAGAGACACTGAGGCTTCCATCTTGGTAGCTCTCCTGTGCTCTTTCTTAAGCCACTCACCCTGGGAGAAGCCAGCTACCATGATGAGCAGCCCATATAGAAAACCGTCTGGTGAGAGATTGAATCTTCCTGTCAAGACTCACAAGAGTAAGTTTAGATGCAGATTCTCCCAACCTAGTCAAGCTTTAGATGATAGCAGACTCATGAGAAACCCTGAACCAGAACCATCTAGCTAAACTGTTCCTGGATTCATGACCCACAGAAACTGTGAGAAAATAAATGTTTGTTTATTATTTTAAGTTGCTAAATTTTGTTGTGATTTGTTACACAGTGATAGACAACGAATATGCAGGGAATCCAACCCAGAAGAGAAATGAAAGAAATTCCTAAGATAAGAAAGTCCCAGCACAACAGCCCTGTAACATTCTTAACATCCAGTCCAGGTTTGAGCAGGAAACCATAGGGCTCTAGGAAGGATATGTCCCCCACCTCTAAAAAAGAATTCGAACTGATATTATTGTTTTATGCATCTTTTTTGATAGAGAAACATGCATTCATTTACTTCAATGTGAATATACACATTCACAAACAGTTTCATTTCAGATTAAAGTATTAACAGGAACACAAAAAGCCAACCAGAAGAAAAATTGGAATAATTATTAACTGTAGGGGGAAAAAGATTATTCAAGAAAGGAAATGTAACTAAAGTACATATGTAGCCCAACTGTGAACACGATTTATAAAGTCATACTAACGTAGACACCAGACACTAATTTACACCAAAATTATAATAATTCTGAGAGTACGATGAAATGAGAGTGTGTGTAGCAGGGAGTGGGTAGTGGTAGGGTTTGCCATGTAAGGAAGCTGCAACTTAGCTTTCTATAGTAGGAAGTCAATAGATAATGTGTCAAATATAAAGATCAAACAATTACAGTGTAAGTATGTTACAGAGAAATTCAAAGGTTAACACCAAGATAAGAATAGCTAACAGAATTGGGAGCGGTTGACTCTGGGGGAGCAGAAATTAAAGGTGAAGGGCATGAGGCCATATAGGGCTCTTCCACCATAAGCCTTATCATTCTCCTTGTCTTAAAAACAAAGAAAACACTTTGATTAAAATAAAATTTTAATTTAGTAGTATTCACTTACCATAGGATAAAATCAATATATAATATCTATAATTAATAAATCACAAAATAGAAAATGTCTTCAGCTGTTTGTCCGTAGCCATTAGAAGATACCAAAAAGAGAAATGGTCAAATGTACTTTCCTCTGGGAGGCAGGACTAGGAATGGCATTCCAATATTTATTGCCACATTACAAACAACCCCAAAACTTAGTAGTTAAAAGAAAAAAGAAAAAGAATCATGATCTGCAATAAAAACAATGCAGAGCTTGGTAGGAAAGTTTTGTCTCTATTCCACGAGAACCAGCTAGGATAGCTCAGCAGGGTCTGAGTGACCCTCATAGCCAGACTCGTGCCACAGCCTCACAGTCTCTGAGCACCAGCTCTTAGATTCTGACTCCTTGTATTCTCTCTAAGCCCACACTAAATTTCTAATGTGACTTTATTCATTCATGCTGTTTTGCAAACTTGCTGTCAGCCACTAGGAATAAGAGAGAAGATCATCAAGATTAGAGAGACAAAGGGCCACAGAACACATTGGGAGTCCTGCCAGAAGAGCTCCACTCTCCCCAGAGCTCAAGTCGGGAAAGCTTCAGGAGATTTGGAAAGTGTTAATTATGCGATGGTGTCCCCATCCTGAGGTAGCCCTCAGTCTTTGGGTTTCCTCTCTGAGCCAACCAGAGATGGGCCATTTACGCATTTCAGGATGAGGTTGTCATGAGGCAGCCATTTCCTTTGTTTCTTCTGCATGTTTTCAAAGAAAAAGAACTGCTGCCAGCCCTGGCCCTTTACCTCACCTCCACAAGGCCCAAGTCACAAGCTTGAACAACCACATGGGTGACAGAGGAGCTGTCCGTCATACAGAGTTCTGCCAGCAGACGAGCAATTCTAGATCAAAGAATGAAGAAAGAGATGCCATTCCCAGGCTTCTTTGGAACTGCCCCAAACGGAAGCTTGACTCCATTGTGTCTGAAGTCAAGTGGCTGAATCTGGTTGGATGACTTTTAAGGTTGAACATAGGTGACATTTTTAAGGGTTGTGTCTGGGAACACCCATCTTGCTTTGACACTGGGTAGTGAAAAGGAAAACAATACAGCCACAGGTGTAATAAGTCTTTCTTTTTGAGAAAAGAGCCCATGATAAAACAATTTGACTTCATGCAATTTATGGTGATTTTGAAAACTGGCTTCCTTTTTTTCATTCTTTTTTTTTTTCTTGCTCATGAAAGCCTTTTTCCAGACTTATTATCATTTTCTCTGTTGAAGATGTTTACATATAATGAAATCACCCAAAAAAAGGCTAAAAAAAAGGCAATTTAACGTCCTTTATTCAACTCTTCCAAGTTGTCTACTCTTTTATTTTGTTTTTTTTTTATTTAGGTATTTAAAAATTCAAAGGAAATTGCTAACTTGAAATTTCCAAATATACAAGAGGATGAACAATATATACATCAATTAATCAAGAGTTGCTATACTTTCACCTCCAGAGTTCTGCATCATTCGGCTAATTAGAAAATAGTTATTGGGGAAGTATCTTTCAGGCTCTATTCTAGTCTCTGGGGGACATAGGAGTGTTCTGGATGTCTATTTCTGCTAAATGAGATATCCCAAAATATAATGGCTTATAAAATAGCAATCATTTTATTATTATACCACATAGTTCTCAAGGTTGACTATGGTAACCCAGGCAGTTGTCTCTTGGGGTCTCTGACTCAATTTCAATCAGATGGTGATTAGGACCTGGAATCCTCTCAATGACATGAAAGTCTTCTCAAAGCCTTTTCAATGATTTGTCTGGTAATTAATGCTGAACCTCAGCTAGGGTGTCACTGTATCAATTAAACATAACCTATTCTTGTAGCCTGGGTTTCCTCACAGCATGGGAGCCGAGTTCTAAGGCTAAAGATCCCAAAGGACCAAGAAGCCATGTTGCCTTTTATGAGTTAGCCTTGGAAATCACATAGCATCACTTCTGCCAGTAGTCACAGGCCTGCAAAGATTCATGGAGAAGCATAGACCCACACATCTCTCAATAAGGGAGTGTCAACATCATATTCTAAGAAGACAAGACCTCTTGTGGCCATCTTGGAAAATTCAACATGCCATGAAAAGCAAACAACAATATAACATCTCTGCCTTTGTACACATGTTTAGGGGCAAAGGGAACCTGGCAATACACAAATCAAGAGGTAAATACAGGAAATAACAGGTGATGATAATTCTATGAAGAAGAATAAGGGAAAGGAAGGAGTATTAAGAGTCTCATTTACTTTATGAAAAGTGGTCAGAAAAGTCTTCTCTGATAAGAGACCTTTTGTGCAGAGATTCTGGAGCAAATGAGCCATGGAGAAAGTGGGGCAAGAGCATTCCAAGTGGAAGAAATAGTAAGGACAAAGATCACAAAGGAAGAGGGTACTTCATGTGGTCAGCAAATGACCAGGAAGCCAGTGTGGTTGGAACAGCAGCAAGAACTCAAGAAGAGGGCAAAGAAGTTGCTAGACACCAACCTCACAAAGCCTTTGGCCATAGTGAAAGACCATGGTCTTTGCTCTGAGTGAAATGGGAAGACATGGAGAGTTTTTCCATGTAGGGAAATGGCAAAACTGACTTACGTTTTATAGAAAAACTCTGGCTGCTGTGTGAAAAGTGGAAGCACAGCAGCCAGATGGAGGGTGGAAGAGGGAGACAGGTTTAGAGACTTTCAATGATCCAGGTGTGAGATGATGGTTCCTTAAACAAGGTATTAGCAGTGGACATGGTACAAAGTGGTCAGGTTTTGCTGCTAAAAATATTAAACTCCATATTTTTGCATTCAGATAATAAGCCATTTTTATTTATTTATAGCCATTGTTTTTTGTTTATTGATCTAATATTAAAACCTGCCCTTAAATAATAAATGTTGAAAGATAAAAATGCATCAGTTGTCATTGTGCTGCATATCACAAGCAAATTTTCTTTTGTATTGTGGATTATCTCAAACATGTTGGAAAATATTCCCTTCTACAACTTTGATGTATTTCCTCCCTCTGACGTAGTATAGTCTCCATATTTAAAGTGAAACACAAAATTAAGGTAATCATCACTTAGACCAGAACCCATTTGACTGAAATGTCTAGGCAATTGAAGAAAAAGTGTTTTAGGGGTCCATATGATCTAGGTAATTACCTAAAATTTCTACTTCCTTTTACATATTTAGATAACAGTAGCAGCTAGAGTAAAATTCATGGGTAAGAAAAATGTCACCCCTGTGAGGTAAATGGCTTTTTTTAGGACAAGAGAGTAAATCACTCTTCAGGGTACTAGGTGCCCTAAAGGAGGTCATTCCCTCCCACACATCAGATCACTTTATTCCCAGGGAGTTTTACGTTCATGCCGGCTCATTGACCACACAGTCAGGATGGTTAGGCAGCTCTTAATAGATTATGGGTTATTTCCTTATTATGTTTGCTAAATGGTGGTGCATCTAATCATTTTTATCATGTAGGGAAATTTCATGAGGTCTCTCTGGCCTGGCCAAATCCCAGAACAGGATTCCCCATCTATTCCCTTATGCCGTAACTAAAAGTTAGTTGAACCAATTAAAGAGTACATAATAAGCCAATTAGTTGTTCCTCACTTTTCTTAATGAGTGTATAATGTGTGCCTGCTCAAATTACAGCTCATTTGATAAGATTCTTTGCTACGCTACTACTACAATTTGGCATTATTTCATTTCTTTCAGTATCCATGGTATCAGTCCAGTAGCTGAGATTCTCCTGTGAGATTCCATTGGAATTAAGCTTATTTTTTTACAAATAATCATTCACCCTGCAAATTCAGCATCATGACCAGCAATTTGAATTGATGCAAAATGGCCCCTCAGCAAAACTAAGCTGAAGTCAAACCACATCCTGAAGATGAGGCACTTTCCTGGGGAATCAGCTGACACTTCAGATATAAAGAATCATTATTTCCAAATGTACACTATTATTTTGCTGCCACCAGAGGTTAATCACCATGTTCTGTTAAGCTCTCTTTGCCATGATCCATCCACCAAGATCAAGCATGTAAAGCCTACCCAAGGCCAAGATTTTGTCCATAGATTATGAGGAAAGAGAAACTCTTGGATTATTGTAAAGCATCCAGCTCTAGTATCCAAAGAGAAAACTAGCTTTAGGGGGGAAAAAAAAAAGAAGAAGAAGAAGAAAGAAAGAAAATTTTGTAACTTTGTCAACATTTATTTTCACCAAACAACTCATTAAATCACTATAAAAGTCAACGCATATGGTTGGATATGACAGTTTAAATTCCAGAAAGAGTTGTAAGTCAAGTTAAACTCATAATACATAATACAGTCTGGGTGTCTCATCCATGAATTATAACATTTTTATTACATACCAACTGCAAATTATCAACTTGTTCCCTGTCCTGCCAATCTCTTGATTAAATGGGGGACTGTTAGGCATTATGAAAATATATTATGGTAAAGGATGACTCCATCATTTGTCTCGGTGATTTCAATATCCTTATTTAAAGCTTTATCACTTGAACAGCTGGCCCAAACTGAATTGTTGATTTAGCAAAGTGATAGCAGCAGGGATGAAATAGAAAAAAAATTTTTTTGGCCTAAAAGGCCTATGTTCCGTAGTCATTATCTTTCTGTGTCTCCTCATATCTTTCTCTAGTATCTGTGCGCCTTTGATACTTTGGTGTCCATTTTGGTCACTTTGGCTCATTCTCTTCAAAGTTATTCTTGCTTTACAGGCCTCATTCCCATGGGCCCAACTGAAGGGTATTTTATTCTGTGTCTTACACTGATAATGGGGCGATAACTTGTACCCATCAAGTTTCCCCATAAAGTGGTTTAATGTCTTGAAGCAGTGCCAATATGTCAGCTGAGGGAGTGAATCAAGTAGATATCATTTCACATTTATCAGAAAACCACAGCGCATTAGGTTCTTGTAAGGAACTTGCTTAAAAACTACACTCTTTTAGAAGTTTAGATTCTAAAACTAAAGGATACATAAATACTTCAAAATATAAATAAATACCTATATAATGATGAATTTTAATAATTTTCCTTTCATTTGTATTTGTTTTGATCAAAGTGGTTTATTTACTTTTTTCTAGTTGCAAAGAAACACATATTCATCATAGAAAGTTTTAAAAATAAGAAGTCCTTTAAAAAAAGAAGAAGAAAGAAAGAAAGAGTCACCCACAATCTCAATACCCAAAGAATGGAGTAGAAACATTTTACAGTCTTCACAATTAATTCTGATTTATGTTCTCCATTCATAGTAAAAGAGAAAAAAGTTAATGCATTGCTAGCAGAACTTTTCTCAAGGAAGAAACCATCTTTGTTTAGGAACACACCTAAATAGACATGTTTGATGATAAACTTGAAGCCCACAGGCTTGGCTTGAATCTTCTAACACAAGACAAAAGAATATCTAAATGATTTTCCCCCAGAAGTGGACAGGAATCATAATCTAAGAGGAAAGAGAAGAAATTAAAGAAGAGAATGTTGCTCCTGGCATGGTAGAAGAAATACCAGTAATTTTTTTAAGACAGGTCTCTCTGAAGGGTAGAATAGGAATGTCTAATATGCTTTTAATAGAAGCAATGAACACAGACCCTCTGACCCTCCAGGTCAACTACCATCAACCCCAAAATTTTCAATAAAGTCTGAAATACACAGCATCTTAATTTGGCGGGACTTTGGGGAGAAAAGACATTGAATAAGAGTAAGATGCAGCAGGATAGGGGTGCCTGGGTGGCTCAGTCAGTTATGCATCCAACTCTTGGTTTCAGCTCAGGTCATGATCTCATAGTTTGTAAGTTCGAGCCCCACATCAGGCTCTGCAATGACAGTGCAGAACCTCCTTGGGATTTCTCTCTCTTCTCTCCCACCCCTCTCTGCCTGTCTCAATAAATAAATAAATAAATAAATAAATAAACAAACACATGCAAAAAAAAATTTAAGTATGCAGCAGGATAACATTGTGCAGGGGAAATAAGAAAAAAAAAACAACAGCATCCAAGAGGGCACAATGCAAACTGAAAATCAAATAGGGAATCAAAGCAGGAACTCACAGCCAGAAGCAATTACAAAAAATGTCACTTCCCTAAAATCTTAGAGATAATGGAAGAAACATTGAGTTTCTCACTGGGATGGGGACATAAGCCAAATTTTATTTAAATATCAAAACAGATGACTCCCAGCAGGCTGGAAGTTTCAGACCCAGTATGTCGGTTACATTTTTAAGAAAATCCTGGAAACTTTAGATAATGACGATGATGTTTACATACTTAAAGTTGAATGTGATGGAGAAGACAATGGGAGTATTCTAAAAAGACTATTCAGTCAATCAAGTAGCCAAATAAAATTCCAGTATTTGCCAAGCACTTCCAGAGATAATTTGCTCAGATAGGCAGAACACAGTCCTGACGGCATCCAGGTTTCAGATCTAGTCACATTAATAGCTTCTAAATCTACTCTCCCTATCCACACCTAGCTCTTTAGAGACTCTTTGGCATTGGTTACATGATAATGAGGGAGGAATATAGAAGGTAGTAGAGAATGGGATTGACTAAGTATAAACCCATTTGCATTATAACCTTGTGCTAGGTCCTAAATCACAGGCAAAAGGGACAACAGGGAGATGATAACGTTCAATTCACAAAGAGAACCACATAGATAGTTCAGTGATCAGGTGAGGGAAGTCAGAAAAGGGTGGGAGGAGGTAGAGAAAGAGAGAGAGTAAAAGTGTGAACAAAAGGAAAAAGGAAGGGAAGGGAAGGAAGAAAGAAGGAAGGAGAAAGAGAAAGAAAGAAAAGGCAAGAGAGAGAGAGGTGAAGGGAAGAGAAAGGTAGGGAAGGGAAAGGAAGGGAAGAAGGGAGGGAAAAGAAAAGAAAAAAGGAAAGAAAAAAGGAAGCAAAAAGAAACAGAGATGAAGGAAGATCATTCCAGGCTGGACAAGGATTTGTTATGACATGGAAGATGGGAGAGAGAGGAAAGTAACCCAATCAAGCAGAAAGTTTAAGTTCTGGGTGGAAATACAAAGTAGCATCACATTATGAAGGCTCAAAAGAAGACTGAGTCTCAGTTAATTAGGAAATGGAGAACCAGTGTAGATTCCTGATCAAGGATTGCATGACAAAATAGCACATTAGAAAAATCTGTTGTATGTGGCACCGGGGTGGCTCAATCAGTTGAACGTTTGACTTAGGCTCAGGTCATGATCTCGCGGTTCATGAATGAGTTCGAGCCCCGAGTCAGGCTCTGTGCTGACAACTCGGAGCCTGGAGCCTGCTTCAGATTCTGTGTTTCCCTCTCTCTCTCTGCCCCTTCCCCACTCATGCTCTGTCTCTGTCTCTCTGTCTCTCTGTCCCTCTGTCTGTCTCTCTCTCTCTCTCTCTCTCTCTCTCAAAAATGAATAAACATTTAAAACAAAAAAGAAAGAAAAATCTGTTGTATCTAGTTAGAGGGATAAAATATAGAATGGAGAACACTGAGAAGGTTGCTACAGTAATCCAAGTTCAAAGTGAGGAGAGATGTAACTTAAATGGGCTCAATAGTGCCATCTTCATGGTGAAAATGGCTACATTTAATAGGAACCTGAGAGCAATTATACAAGGAAAGAAGAATTTAAGTGTCTATTTCTAGTTTATTGTCTAAAGTTCTAATGGATTCATAAGAAAGACTAATAGTCCTCAATAGCACAAGGTGAAGCAGGGAGAAGAGAGAGATGGTGAAAAGCTATGCGCAATAGAGAGATTAAGTAGGAAAACAAGCAAACCTAGTGTGTTCATTTCCTATTATTGCTGTAACAAGTTGTTGCAAACTTAGTGGCTTAAATAACGCAAATGCCTTATCTTCTAGAAATTTGTAAACAGTATTGTCTGTTTACACTTATTGGCCAGCACATTGTCATGCAGTCACTCTCAGCTGGGAGGTGGAGATACGTGGATCCGAGATGGACCAGCCAGCCAACAGTGTCTGTTACATCCCCAAAATTATTTCCTTAGTGGAATCAGAATGCTTTCAAATGGAAACTAATCATTGCTTCATGATTAAGCACCAAGAATGAAAAAGAGAAAGGGCACCTAGGTGGCTCAGTTGGTTAGGTGCCCAACTTCACTCAGGTCATCTCACAGTTTGTGGGTTCGAGCCCTGTGTCAGGCTCTGTGCTGACTGCTCCAAGTCTGGAGCCTGCTTCAGATTCTGTGTCTCCCTCTCTCTGCCTCTCACCCACTCATGCTCTGTCTCTCTCTCTTTCAAAAATAAATAAACATTTAAAAAAGTTTTTTAAAGAGAAGAAAGAAGAAAGAGAGATGAAGGCATAAAAACATTTCCTTAAAGAAAGCAATTTCTTGATATTTGAAAGCATTTATAGGACATCAGAAACTATTTCCTAGTGAGGTGGTAGCATATTTTTCCCTGGAGATATTTAAGGATTTTCAGTTGCAATCAAATGAATGGAAATGTTTTATGATTTCTCTCCTCTTAGAAAGCAAAGAAATGGACCTTGAGTTGCCATTTAATCCCAATCTGTGCTTCTGAAATGTTAGGTTTCTATCTTCTTAGTACCATTTAGGAACGTGTTCCTGGCAACAATCCAGAAGCTTCTAGTACAGGAATGAGGTCAGGAGAGGGGGAAAAAATTCCAGGTATTTAAAAAATAAAGATATTGAAATATTCCCAGGGATACGTCGAGGTTGTGAATGGTTTGATATAAAGTCATTTTTTGTCTGAATGATAATTTTAGAGTCATGTCACCTTTAATGAGTCAAATTCCACACACCAGCTGCCTCCATATCTTCAAACATGTAAATCTGAGATGAAAGTAAAAAAAAAAATCACAAAATCTTTCAAGAATCTAGTCACTTAGGAGAGGATATTATCATCCCAAATATGCAGGGAGGACTATCCAATTTAAAGAGACAATGCATATCTGTGTGAGTGTGTCAGTGTCAATGAGTGAGTGTGTGTGTGCATGTATAAAAGAGAGGAGAGACAGAAGGGGAGATAAAATTGGGACGGGGAGTAGTACAAAGAAATAGAAGTATTTTTTTAATAAAACTCTGAAAACGCTGCATTCCACCTGTGCAGAAATTTTTGAGAGCAGTGTTATTTTGCTGACCCAGCAAGATATTTGGTTAGCAAATCTGACTACAAAAGAACACATTGTCAAATTATTTAACTTGTTAAGAACTTCAAAAAACAGAAGTTTTTGGCAGCCTCTCTGCTATGGAGGCATATTTCTGGGTTGTTAGCTCTCATTCACTGCTCTTGCTACAGCAACTATTCCCACTCCTTTCTGACCCGGCAGAGTCTTCCTCTTCCCACCCTTGGCTCCAAATCCCATTTTACCCACTCCTCTTTGTCCAAGAGCCTGCATTATAATTCTGTAATCTCATGTGTGCTTGCGCAAACTGAGTATATTCATTGGTTCCCTGCAATAACCCTCTTGTCTAGGCTTGTATAATTTATGAAAAGAAAATTTGTGAAGGTTTAAATGTAGTCTGTGCCATATTCGATTTAATTCAATGAATATTTATTGAGGGCCCACCTAGAATTGTGCTATGCACTGTGGGGAATATAAAAGAAAAATATAGCACAGTCCTTCCTGTCAAGGAGTTTGCAATATTCCTGGGAATAAACCTTGGATGCTGAAGTAATTACAGGACACAAGACAGTATAGAGCAACACAATTAAATTATGTAACCAAGGTCGAAATATAAGGTGCAGACAACATTATGTTTGGTTAGGGCAGGCAGGATGGAGCTATGGGGAATAGTACACAGAGGAGATGGAACTTGAGCTTGTCCTTGAGAGATGTGTGGATTTGGCTGGGTGCAGCAGGAGAGAAGGGCACTTCAGGCAGTGGAAAGAATGTGAGTAAAATCGGAGAGAGGAACGGCAGGCATGATGTGTCAAAGGGCATGTGAAGATGCTAGCCTGACTAGAGAGAAGGGGAATGGACATCTCCAAGTTGTGTTAGAGAAAGCTGGCTGGAAAGAATGTAACGAAACTACAGAAAGCCTTGAAGGGCACAGTACTGAATTTGAACCTGAATCATATGCTCTTAATACCTCTATATCCCTTTCTTGATGTTGATTCATTCATTGCCATCAGAGAAGTCACTCTTTGGCAGCTAGCCCATGGAGAATATGGGCTATAGAGCAAGAAAGCATGGACTCTGCCTCATACATGACCTTAGCAAAGTCATTTAACTGCTTGAGCTTCAGTTTCCACTGCTATAAAAATCGGGCAAATCGATGCCAGTAATTCAGGGTTGTTGTGAAAAACAGAGACAATGTGAATAATGTACCTTGTGGGTATAAATAGACGGAGTCTTTTATGAGTTTCATTCATTCCATAACTATCTGTCGAATGTCTACCCTACCAAACACTGTGTTCAGCACTCGGATAATCAAAACAAAAACACACAGTGCTTATTCTCAGCACATGAACAGATCCAGCTTAAAGCAATGAAAAGAGCAGCAGTTTAGAGATGAAGCCCATTACCACAATTTACTAGGTGTACAAATTAGGGGAAACTATTTAATCAGTCTGAACCTTGGTTGCATCGTCTGTACAAGTCTAACAGTATCTACCATATAGGCTAACTTGAGAATTAAATACAACTATGTAAAGAAACTAATACAGTACCTGGCAGTTGGAAAACCCTCAGTAAATAACATTTGTATTAGGGTGGAAAAGTAGGCAAAAAAAAAAACGTTAAAACAAGTAGTAAATGACTGGAAGACAGTTGGAGATGTTTTCACAGATAACAAAGTCCCTGCACTGAGACTTAGATAGTGAATAGGATCTGCCTTGTGAGCATGTATTTGGAGAATATTCCTGGAAGAGGAAATAGCATGCGAAAAGGTACAGAAACATTAAAGGACTAGCATCTTCTAGGGCAGGCAGATAATTCAGTATTGTGAGATTGTAAATTCAAGGCAGAGGGTCCAGGAGGTGAGAGTGTCCAGAAAGACAGGGGCCAGATTATGAAGAGCCTGGAATGCACAAGAAGGGGTTTAAAGCCCATCCAACAGGCAATGGGCAGTCTTTGTTTAATGTTGAGTGGTAAAGTGACATGATCAGCTCTATATACTGGAAAACTCTCTGTGGTATGGAGAAGAGGAGCAGGAAGAGCAATAAGAAAGCTATTGAAAAGATCTAGATGGGACAAGGAGATGGAGAAGATGTGACGATTATTGGAGATATTTAGAAGTCGGTTCCAACAAATTTAGTTTTGATTAGATTTTAGAGGAGGGTAAATGTGAGCAAAACATCTAGGATGCTTCTCTTACTCTGGCTGGAAGATGGTGCATTTCTTGAGAATAAGAATACAGATGGGAAGCTAGTTTGGAGTCAGGATGATATATCCTGTCTGGGACATGGATTTGAGGGGCCTGTGGAATATCCAAGTAGAGACTTGGACATATGGTTCTGGAATGGAGAATGAAGAACTGAGCTGGCTGCTGATATAAACCTGGAAGTTGTTGACATATATGGATGAAGGTTAGCCTTGAAAATAGACTTGCCCAAGGAAGAGGCAGTTCTCAAGCCAGGCCATTCCCACCTACTCTCAATAATTGAGCTGCTCAAGTAGGTGACGTGCAAATCCTTGAGGGCAAAAAGATAAACCTCGGAACTAGAGGATACTGCGGTATAGCCAAGGTCAAAGAAATCCATTTCTGGCTTACCGTTTCTCTACAGAATATAAGTTTCATTTGTCGGAAAGAAATGAGAAAGAGCACATGGAGTACAGCTCTTGGATATTGAGGGACTACATACAAAATGACAATTATAAACAACACTGTCTCTAGAAAAGCACTTCATTTACAAAACAGATTTGACAGCTCAAGTTGCTTTTTGGCGGAGCAAGCCTGCCTGGCCCCTGTGCGACCTGGTGAGCTTCGATTACAGCTTTGATGCTAGCTCTACCACAGAGACCCCCTAAAAGGGGAGTGATAAATGAGGTCCTGTCAGGCTTCATTCCCTGGGTGGCCTTGAATCTTTGCCATTATCTGTTACCCTGCCAGTACTGACAGTGATGAACACAAGGCAGGCAGCTAACAACACCCCGATTCATTACCCAAAAAGAAGGGAGAGCAGAAATAAAGGGAAGGTGACTGTCATGTCGAAGCTTCACTCACGTCAGTGCCATCTTCCTCTTACAGGCCTGAATGGTAAAGAAATGATGGAGCCCATTTGTCTCAAACAAGGGCTCTAATGATACTGAGAACAGAACAAGTCACAACGGAGCTTACCCAGGAAACTGTACACTGGCCTCTTCATGGTAAAGCTCTTCACAAACTTTACAAACATAAGAAAAAATATTTACAGGGCCTGATTTTTTTAGTCCACTCTTACTCTAGAAAAACATAAAAAATCAAAGACACATAAAATCATCAGTCTATATGGCTTGCCCATGCCAAATTGTTATTCATTCCAAGAGAGTACACAGTTTCTCCTGTAAGATTATATTAAGCCTATGAGTCTTCAACAGCAAACGATTTAGGTAGACCCAACCATTGCTTCCCATTATAGACATTTATATTTCAAGTGGTATCTGGTTCCTCTCAAAGCAATATTTCATTGACATTTTTGTTTCAACTGGTTTTTTTCTGACCTCATAGGAAATGAAGGTTTTTACTTCATTGGCTACCTTTCCTTATTAACGGGGTTTCCTGTGATACCTGAAGACATTGTGCATGTTCAAAATAAATACATCTTGAACCCAATTCCCAAAGACAAGATTTTCCATCTTAATCCAATCTATCTTAATCCAGGACGTTAATCAGAGCGTGGTTCCGTGAGAGCTTAAGAGGAAGAAAGTTTCAGAAAAGAGGAAAAATAGTTTCATGGTCAAATAGATTTGAAAAACCCAGGGTTGAGGAGTGGGCAAGATGGCGGAGAAGCAGGGAGCTCTGTAATCCGTGCACGCCCGTATGGATTGAACTGAGAAGGACTGAAGTGATAAAACTTGGATTTGCAAGTGGGGGAAAGAAGAAACAGACGCCAAAAAAAAGACAACCTCAAAGATGCCTGAGTGAGTGACTGTGATCTGGGAAATTAGGGGACGGGCGGGTCCCAGTGGTAAAGGGGAAAGGAGCCCCCGAGCCCAAGACAGGGAGAGCGCGCTGTGCCCCAGAGAGACCAGGGGAAGAGAAAGAGAGACGGAAAACGCACCTAGAACCATCTCTAAGGGAGGAAAAACTCGCCTGTCTCCCCATATATATCTGCCGAGCGCCGGGAGAGAAATCCGTCCCATCTGGCCCGCGAATTCTTCCTTGGGCGCAGCGGCAGTGGCATCCTCTCCAAGCCGCACCGGGAGCGGCGGCAGCAAAAAAGGTGCCTTGAAAGGCGGCAGCGGTGGCGGCGGCGGCGGCAGCGGCGGCGGCGGCTCCGTGAAAAGGGCGGCGCAAGCCAGACCAGGAGGCCGGCCACCAGCGGGAACACATCTCATCCCCGGTGACGGTGTTGAACCGCACGGACTGGGATTTGGAACTGAGGCGGAGCTTGGAGAATACAGTTTGGCTCGCCCGCGGCACAGGGAGATCAGACTCAGAAGGGCAGTTGCAACGCTTGGTTCCGGCAAAACTTTGAGGCAGCGCCATACTTCTCCCCGCAACCACCAAGGCGGGGCCTGGGAGAGAAGAGCCCCGGAGACCTGACCTAACGCCAGACCACGCCCATCCGCACAGGGGAGTTGTCTTTTTTTTTCTCTCTCTCTTTTTTTCATTCTTTTTTTCATTGCTTCTCCTTCTTTTCTGCTGCCATCCAGATATATATCCCATAGCATATTCTTATCTCTCCTCTTGGCTGGTTATATGCTTTTAGACTGCCCACAGACTTTTGCTGTCCCTGTCCCCACCTTGTTTTTTTTTTCTTTTTGTTTTTCTTTCTTTTACTTCTCTCTTTTCTTCTCTTCTTTCTTTTCTTTCCTTTCCTTTCCTTTCCTTCTCTTTACTTCTTTCCCCTTTTGCCTTGCTTGTTTATTTGATTTGTCTGTGCGTTTGCGTGCTTTTGTTCCCTGTATGCTAGTCTGTTTCCTTTTCAGGG
>JAQQST010000503.1:0-17381 GCA_028646485.1 Cryptoprocta ferox
TTCCTGACCTTGCTGGGGGTCGGATAGATGACATTTTGAAACGCCTTTATCGAGATAGGACTCTTCACTCTCTCCCAACCCCGTGGGGCTCAGGTTTCTTGAAATGTCTTCTATGTTGTGGGTTGGTAGAGGCAGCTGTGGGGAGGGGCAAGCAAAATAGGGCGATCCCTGTGGCCTTGACCTCTTTGATTTGCTGACCGGTAGATCAGTGGGACTAATGATGGATTCGGGGCAGTAACCCCCTGCTAGGTTATGCTGAGGCTGGCCGTGGAGACCTGGGGATGCCGACGTGGATGGGCCTCCGACCTCACGTGGCCTACATCCCACAGACCGGCTTTCTAAAGTCCTGGAGCGTCGGTCTCCTTGTATGTACAGCGAAGTTGCTCGGAGCTTTATGGAGGGAGCCGTGCAGAGTAACAGCTCTCTGGCGGCCAGACCCTTCCTTTCACTTGGCGCCCCATGCAGGGAGGACCCCGTGCCCTGGAGCCGTTGCGAGGGCACATGGCGATGCCCAGGCCTGGCCACTGGGCCAGGAGTCGCTGTTGTGGAGCAGGCCATGCTCTCCCTGGCATCTGGGGCAGGCCAGACGAGGCCCCCTCCCTCCCCCAGGCCTGTCGATGTTGAGGCTGGAGGAGAGGGCTGTGTGGACACTCAGTGAGCCGTTTCCATGGTGGACGGAGAGCCCCAGATGCTTGGGCCCCCGGGGCAGCACAAGTGGTGTGCAGGGGCCGCGCCTGCTTGCTCGCTTGGCCGGGGCTGTGTCTCAGGTGAGCACACACAGCTGCACCGCAGGGGATGGACGCACAGTGGCGGCCGTGGTGACCTCGAGGCTGCCCAGTACTTGCGGGAGGGCACCTGTCAGGTGTCCCCTGTGAAACGTAATCTCTCTGGCGAGTTGTATTTTACCGGCCAGCAAGGAAGGCACGGGGTTTGCTGCCTAGGCCTGCAGTGGGGGAAGTATGTTTGTGGTCTGGCAGAGACCTTCCTCTGATTTCTAGTTAGGACTAGGGGGCTGGAAATGGAACCTCTTCGGCGTTTGGCTTGCTTTTTGGTTTATCCGTTATGGGAGGGTATTTGCTCTCTCCTCCCTCCTTCCTGCCTGCCTATCTGCTACAAACATCCCCGGACCCACCTCCATGCCAGACCTGTGCACGGAAGACCCGGGGGTGGACACGCCGCAGGCCTGCCCATCCAGATGCAAGGGCAGTGGGATGCGGGCTGGCAGCCGGCCCCTAGTTGGAACTTACCACCCATTCCAGCAGAAGGAGGCTGGAAAGAGAGGAAGAATTCCCAGACGGGGTGGGAAGGCCTAGCAGAGGAAATGATCCTTCAGTGTGGAGTCAGAAGGTCTCTGATTTAGGGCCAGAAGGCCCCCAGGAGGAGCAGGTGCGGAGGCTTGGGAGGAGGGGGGAGAGGTGAGGGGAAGGGGCAGAAGGACAAGCGAGGAGGGCAGCCCAGTCACAGGTGCACAGCTGCCTGTGCAGATTCTTATAAAAGTGCCCTAAAGGGACACCGGGAGCTAACCAGGAGCTGCAGCCACCCCTCCTGCCCGGAGACTCTGGTCAGGAGGGGCCATTATCCCCAGACCCATGCAGACCTCAGGTGGGCAGCAGTTCCAGGGACGAACTGTTCCAGGCTGTTTGTGAAAATCCCATGTCCCGACTCATTGCCTCTGTGTCCCGCACACACTGGCCAGGATCCAGGACGGATCTGTCTAGAACACCGCTGACTCACGGGCCTTTTCAGCCCAGAAACTGGTTTGCCTGAGCTGCCGCCCCAAAGTCTCTCCTAAACTGTGTGATTCCTTTGTATTCGTTAAAATTCGCTAGAGGCACAGGGGATAATACTGCTGCTACTGTTACTATTCACAGCCCTAGAGCCTCATGGGCAGGGCTCTGTTGTATCATCTCATTTAATCTTTACGACAATCTCGGCAAGAAGGTTCAGTTATCCCCGCTTGCACAGATGAGCAAACCGAGGCTCAGAGAGGTTAAGGAACCTGTCCCTGGGGTCACACAGCACAAACGTGGCATAGGCGGCATTCGGGTTCTGGGCCACCTTGAGTCCATAGCCAGTGCTCTCAACCACACCTCAGGGCCTCGCAGAAGGGTCCAGCATGCATCCCTACCGAGAGCCCTCAGGCACTCAGGGGAACCCAGGGTCATGTGGGATGTGGTGGGTGCTCTGGCCAGATGAGGAGATGTGGGGGTGTGCAGCTGGAGGAGAGAGGATGTGGCCATGCGGGAAGGCATTCCAGGAGGAGGGTAGTTCAAGGGCAAAGGCCTGGAGGCGGGGCAGGTCTGTGTGAGTTGAGAGTGGCTTCTTAGCAGGACTGGAGTGTTAGCAGAGCCCTGGGAGCCCACCTGGCCCTCAGGGACATGCTAAGGGGATTAGTCCTTCCTTCAGCACACTTGGAGAGCCAAGGAGAGTGCCCCATCCACTGGCCCTGGGTTGGGAGGAACCTGTCGAGGGGACGGCTGAAGGCCCTATTCTTGAAAGGGAATCAGAGGATGGACACCCGAGGGGCCCAGGCCCAGCATCAGGGTCTCTGTAAGGTGAGGTGGGCCAGGAAGCCGGTGCCTCTGTGGGGCCCTGAGCAAAGAGTAGGGACCGCTGGCAGGTATAGTTCCTCCCTCCCTTCCTAATTCAGCAAGTTTTATGGAGAGAACAGTATTGGAAATAGTGGGTTTAGGAACCAAAAGGTGATAAGCTCACTGCTGTCCGGTAGGTAGTGAGGCCGTCATCACCACAGGTATGAAAGCAGGGGCTGGATCCTCACTCCAGGCTGTGCTTTTCCCGCATGCAGTCATCCAGTGGAGGTTCACTGCTCTCCTGCTCTTCTGGCATTACCTCAGACTGTGAGCACCTGAGGGTGGAGATGGCTCCGTCATTCAACAAACCTGTGCTACATCCCTACTATGTGCCAGGCACTGTGCTAGATGTTGAGGCTACAAAAGGGAGCAGAGCACCCAGAGTCCTTCTATATTACGGGACTCTTGTTGTCTCTTTGTCCCCAGTCTCCAGCCTCAGGCCAACCCCCTGGACACTGGGAATGGAGCAGTAATGTTTGTTGAGCGAGACGGTCACTAGGCGGGATGTATCTGCTGTCTGTGCCACTGGGGCTGCAGGTTCCCAGGCTGCTCCCCTCCCGCCAGGCCTCCCCGACCTGCCCCCTTAGCCAGGCCATTGTTGTCCCGTCCAGAGCAGGCCTAACCTCCACGTGGGCAGCATTTGTGTAAAGGGCCTCGGGGCCAGTGTCCTCTATCTTCTCCTCCCACGAATGTCTCCACTGGGACAGAAAATATGAAGAACAGACCTACATGATTCCCGAGGATCCCTGAATGTCCCCTCTGCTTCTTGGAGATCTGCCACCCAGCCTTCTTGTTAGGCAACGTCAGAGCACAGGTGCCCGAGGCCTTCAGTGTGGGCTCTGGATGCTGTGACGCTGTCGGCCTGTAGTTTTAAGGGGCCAGGCGGCATCTTGCAAATGGGAATCATCAGGAGTAGTTGCCAGGCTCCCGGGGTTAATGTACCCTGGCCCTGATTAGCTCCTGCTCCCTAGGGCTGAGCACAATTCCCCAGGGAAGGAGCAGGTGGCCTGCCAGCTTGACGTGTCTGCAGGGTTGGGGTGTGGGGCTTGGGGTGCAGGGCTCCCCTTCGTCCCAGGGCAGACCCCGCCAGCTTCATGCAGCACCTCCCACCGTGGGCGTGTGGGAGACTCGATGGGGGCCAGAACTGAGGTCCTTGCTGACGCCTGGGGATACAGGAAACTTGCCTTAGCCGAGAGCCCACTGTATGCCAGGCACTGGACACGTGTGTTGCTTCACCGGACCTCCTGCCACCCCCACTGGGCATGGTTATTAAAGCCCCCATTTTACCCCTGCGAAAACTAAGGGCCGGGACGGTGAAGCCGCTCCACCACATCACACCCCTGGCGTCAGATGGAGCCCGGATTCGAAAGCCAGCTGAGGTGGATACAAGACTCGGAGGGATGCAGCCAGCGGCTCAAGGTCGCACAGGCATCGCACGACATTGCTCTGTGAGCTTCCACTGCAGCGATTCGAGTGAAGCCCGGATGATGCCCTTGCTCCTTTCTGAAGCCCAGATGCAAGCGGGTGGGAGCCGTGGCCTTAGGGACTGTGAGGAGCTGGCGGCTCCCGTGCAGAGTATGTGGAAAGTAGGAAAGAAGGTTCCCGGCGGAGAAAACACGGTGACGCTCAGCACTGCCCCACCCTCCCTGCGCTGTTAGGAGGAGGTGCTGTAGACTCAGAACAGCTTTCCCCCCCGCCCACCTCAAGGCTGTGGAACGAGGAACCCACAGCACGAGCCACTGAAGAGACCCCCGCGTGGTCCCCCGAGGAGGGGTGTGGAGGCGGGGGCAGTCGTGGGCAGGGAGGGCATCAGGGTGGGCCAGGCCAGAGCGGATACCCTCCCGGAACGGCCAAGCCGAACGGGTCAAGAGGGCCCCGTCGCGGCTGGCTGCTTACCTGGACCCAGAAAGGGATGCGTTGTAGGGGATCGCAGAGCTGGCGTGATTAGTCTGCTGTCCTTTAAACACATGGAGGGGGAGGGGGGCAAGGACAGAGGACAGCGTGAATGGTGGGCACTGTCGGCCTCCGCTCCTCCTGGCACGTGCCTGCCCAGAGTCGGGAAGCAGCATCTCTAGGCTCCAGAGGCCCGTGTGCTGCACGCTTGTCGCCCGCTGAGTGTGGCTCTGGCGTCCGACAACACACGGTCTGACCCCCGAAGGAAAGAGAGCCCGTTGTTTCCTCCAGGTTCAGCCAGAGACGGCAGCCACCTCACCTTCAGACAAATAACCCCGGAGACACCCGGCGGCCAGCCTGTAGGTGACGCTCAGGGTCGTACGCTCCATCCTTGGAAGCCGCTCCATGCGGGTGACTCACACAGGTTTTCCCATAGAGCGTTGGTCTAGTGATGATTCCTGTCCCCACCCCTGCCTTCTGGTCAGGTGTGACCCTGGTCCAGCTGCCCTGCCTTGACTTAGTCATGGCCTTTGCCCCCCGGGTGCTGGAGAGGCAGGGCAGGAAGGGGTCAGAGGGCAGATGCTGCCAGCTCCCCACCCTTGAGAGGTGGACACAAAGCAGGTGGAGCCCCGCTGTGGGGTCTGTGCAGACAGCCTGGGGAGAGAGGCGAGTCACACACGGGAGGGGGAGGCTCGCCACGAATCCGCACACTGATGGGGGGGGGGTGTTGCACCCGCTTCGCTCTGGAAACTGTCCACTTGTTCCCTCCCATGAAACTGTTTATCCTGCCCTGGGTGTGGGTGAGGCGTGAGCTGACCGGGGCGGGGGACGTGCAGATGAACCTGTGCGAGAAAGCCTGGGTGCAGGCCCGTGGGCAAGGGTGTGTGTGAGGGGCTTGGGCTGGCGACGGTGAAAAGAGGCATCCCCGCGTGGGTTCCTGAGCCTGGGTTGTTACAGGTGAATAGGAGTTCACCAGGGGGAAAGGGAAAGAGCAGAAGGGACAGCATGGGAGGGTGAACAAGTACATTAGGGTCTGAGGAGAGCTCTGGGGACTGGGAGGGAGAAGATGCCGGTGGCCAGAGCCTGAAGGGCCCATGGTCACTCTGGACGTGGTGCTTTGGCCACAGCAGTGGGAAGCAGGGAAGTTGTCTTTAAACCTGAGAAGAATTTATTCCCCCAAGATATTCTCTAGCCTGACCTGTTCAGTTCGGCCTTGAGTGGCTGTTCCAAACTTAGTTAATAGTCATTCTTTACTTTGCTCGTATCTCTCTGGCCACCCACCCACCCAGAGGTTGGTTCCAAACTACTAGAGAATTCTCAAAACCTGAATTTTAAAGTTATATATATTGAGCACCTACTGTGTGCCAGGCTGGGACTATAGCAGTGAGAAAGATCTCTTGTCCCAGGGACTTAGGCTGTAGCAAACGGAATCAACAAGTAAGTAAAAAGTCAGAGGCGAGCACACAGAGGTGATGTGACAACACGACTGGGTGGCAGGGATGGTTGATGGGGGTCAGGGAGGGCTCCCTGAGAGAGGTGAGGTTTGCACAGCAAACGGCAGCAATATTGAAAATATTATCAGTGAGTTTTACCTCCCCACGTGATCCTCCTCGTAGCGCTGCGGGGGTGACCCAGGTGACCACCGTCCTCAATCTCATGTCTCACACTCACCTTGGTTTTCTTTTACTGCATCATGCACGCAAAAGTATTTTTTTTAGTGTGGCCTATGATTTTAAAATGTTTTATTAAGGCATATTTGCAGAGACTAAAGGGCACACATGTTAGCTGCACAGTGTTGGGTGTTTACCTTCATAGACACCTGAGTGCCTGCCACGGGGATGGAAACAGCCTCCCAGTGGCCCAGCAGGATCCCTCTTGTCCTTGCACCAGCCTCTGGCTCCCCGCCCCAAGCACTGTCTTGACTCGCAACAGCACGGATTAGTTTTGCGTGGTTTTGTACTTTACGTACATGGAGTCACCTGCTATGTGGCCCTTTGTCTGGCTTCTTGCGCGCCCCTTTGTGTGAGAGGCTCCCATTTTTGCATCTAACCGTGGCTGGTTCACGTTTGCGCTCGTCAGTATCCGTGTCGTTGGGTGGACGCTCGCGCACCTCTCTGCTGGGTGTGTGCTGGGAGCTGAACTGCAAAGGGCTTTCCTAGAAAGTTTTCCAGATTGCTTTCTGCAACCCAGAAAAGACACATGCAGACCCATGGAGAAAGAGTGAGGGTCCCCGCCCCCCACATCAGAGCATGTGCTGCGTCCGCACAGAACTGCCCAGGCCTGCGTGAGAGGAAATAGATGCTGTGCAAACACGTTCGAGGATAACGTAACATGAGATAGACGGAGGGAAGGGCAGACGGAGGGAGGGAAGGACGGAGCAGATAAATCACCCAACACACATTCGTGGTTCTGATAGGGCGAGGTGCTTCTTAGGAACTCCTGCTCAAGTCTTTAGGAGTGAAGTATCTGGAGCCTCACAACTTATTTTTTAGCAGAACTAAAAAGTGTGTAGATAAGTATTTCCCTGGGTGTTCATGGTATTAGGGTGAACCATGAAATTACTATTTTTATAGATGGAAAATGGTCACATACCAGCAATTTCATATGGTTCAACCTAAAGCTATTTTCCATTCGTGCTCTCTAAAAATGTTTGTAATGTGATGTTAGGAGGAGAAAAAGAGGAACTTACTTCAAAAAAGGAACGTCATGAAATTTTCTTGTAATTGCTTCATGCTATAAAGCAACTTAATAAAAACTGCAGTTGAGGAGCTCAAAAAATAGAAGATTAAGAAGTATCAGGGTGAGATGAAAAGGGAGATTGAAGACCTAAGGAAAAAATTAAAGATCAGAGCAGTATTATTAAGGACGAATCAATAAATTAGGAGCAGCGAGGAATAGAAGATGTACTGCTGAAATGGAGAAAATGTCAGAAACGGAAGACTTAGGATAACCGGAATGAATGTGGCTCAGAAAAAAATGAGGGGAAGAGACAAAAGCAATTGGCAACAACCAGCCGGTATGGAAGAAAACACCGGTGATGCTCACAAGCGTTGTTTACGTTCCTGAGGGAGGGCGGTGGCTAACAACCAAATGATGCATCCAGAGGAAGATGCAGTAGAGAAGCGAAGGTCGGGCAAGCCCGCTGCATTCCAGAAACATGTGATCAGGTAGATCCAATTTCAGACGAGAAGAAGAATCTCCAGGCATCTAGGCAAAAGCGTGCATCACCTACGAGGACAGAGATCTCAGGCTCGCCTCCTCTCTGCCAATTCAATGCCAAAGGATAATGGAAAAATATCCATAAGGTTCTGGGATGGAGGGGGGAGGGTGTGTTCCCCAAGAATAGCATACACACAGCCTTACTGTTGTTTACATATACAAGCAACAGGCAGACTTTCTCAAAGATGAGCACGTGAAACGCATTTGGTTCGTGGATGAACCAGAATGAAGGATCTGGGAAAGGAAAAGCTATGAAGAAAGCCTAGTAGTGAACAATTAATCCATTTAAATACAGAGTGAAGAGGAAATCCAGTTATGAACAGAATGTGAGTTTGAAAACTGGAGGATGTGAAAATAGGTCGTGAAAATTGGGAGGGAGGTGAGAGGAGGGGGAGGGTGTGATGGTGCGAGTGTCCTCATCTTTTATCTGCTGTGTGCAATACTCCCCCACCCCACTGTGTTACCTTCTGCAAGGTGGGGGTTCCTCTCTGTTTTCTTCTCTGCTGGTCTGCATTGCCTTAGAACAGTGCTTGGCACATGGGTTGCTGATCAAATGGATGGATGGATGGATGGGTGGATGGATCAGTGGCTAGATGGGTGGATGGGTGGATCGACAAGGTGGCCAGGAAGCATCTCCTATATGAATATTGGGCCCATTGAAGCGGTGTGGCCTCAGGTTCTTGGTCTTGAGATGTGGTGCACATGAGTGTTTATATTCCAGTCCGGTGGTCTGGCATGGGCAGAGGGGCTGAACTGGTCTGGAGAATCCATGGAGGTGGATTTGTGGCACAACATGGTCTCTAGTGTTTCAGGGCATTCAGTTTGGAGATAGATAGATGACATGTTGCCTTTATGCTATCGTCTTTTCTTAAATGTTTATTTTTGAGGGAGGGAGGGAGAGAGAGAGAGAGAAAGAGAGAAAGAGAAAGCAGGGGAGGGGCAGAGAGAGAGGGAGACACAGAATCCGGAGCAGCCTCCAGGTTCCAAGCTGTCAGCACAGAGCCGAACGCGGGGCTCAAAGTCCCCAACCGTGAGATCATGACCTGAGTTGAAGTCGGCTGCTTCACCGACTGAGCCCCCCAGGCGCCTGTATGCTGTCGTCTTGTTGTTCAGAACGGGAATGGGAAACACATGCTGGTCTAGTTCCTCCCAGGTGCCAGGAAGAGCAGGAAAACATTGTCTGCATCAAACATGTGACTTGGGTGGACACGAGAGATTGCGCAGCCCAGAAGAGCAGGAAGAGGGGCAGGGAGCTGCCCTTGCAGAGCTCAGCTCCTGCCAAGTGCCAGGCACGGTGCATGGAGGTCCTCATGCCTACTGATGGATGCCATTCGGGCCTCACAGAGCTCCTCGAGGGCAAGCATTGCTGCCCCCATTTTGGAGATCAGAAAACTGAGGCTCGACCTCAGCCTCCTCTCACCGGCTTCAAGCCGTCTGGATGAGGAGCCTGACACCTACCCCGAGGGACTCGGGGGGCCAAAGTGCCGCAGCAGCTCTGGGGGGGGGGTCTGCAGGAGGCACAGTCCCCCGAAGGTGCCGCCCCGCCTGCAGCCACGACCCGGCGGCTGCTTCTTGGTCTTGCCCAGTGTGCACGCCAGTGGGCACAGCTGCTCCCTGTGATTTTTAATCCTTTCCTGACGCAGTGGCTCCGTCACATCCCACAGTGTCCCCAGGGCCTGCGCTGCGCTTGCCGAGGGGTTTCTTTATCACAGTCCCACCAGGAGGCCACGGGAGGTGACCTCCTGTGCCCACACTCCGAGGCTGTGCGGCAGATTTCTTTGGGTTTGTAATCTTCCCTGACCAGCAGGGACTTGTCACCGCGGCCTATTATGGTGGGAAATGCCGGCTACTCACTTTTGGAGACTGGACAATACCCGCCCTGGAAGGGGCTTCACAGGTGGCAGGGGAGGGGGAGCTAGAGCTGTGCTCGGGGCTGGTGGGAGTCCAATTCTACCATCAGCGTGACCTGGACGCAGGCCAGGGGACTGGGGCAGGAAAGCTGAGCTCGGGGACGGAGGGGGGACAGAGGGATGCCCAAGTCCCCACAGACACCCACCCAGGGCCCCGTCCGTTCACGGGCACATTCCCGAGAGCCGGCACATGGTGAGGACACTTGAGAGAAAAGATGGACAGAAGAAGGAAGAAGTGATCTGTGGACCTGGGCCCTGTGGCTGAGGGCACGCTTCACCTGCTCAGGGGCAGGGTCCGTGGGCAGTTTCCTCGGAATCCTTCGCTTACAGCAGATGGGTTCCCAGACTTAATTGTAAGCCGGCCAGATCGTGTCTCCGCAACTCAGTACTTTGCTTGGCAAGGACATTTTTGTTGCCGCTGCTGATGTGAGGTTTGCTTGTTCCGGGGACGATGGACCCTTCTCGTGCGTGCTGCGTGTTTCCTGTGTCCCACACACTGTGTTCACACCCTACTCCCCTGAGAGGCCTGGAGTGTGGGCATCACAGGGACAGGATCAAGAGTCTCTCTAATCTGTGGGTGTCCTAGCTAGAAATCTGTTTTTAAGTTTGTTTGTTTCTTTGGTTGGTTTTGAGAGAGAGAGCATGCATGCATGAGCAGGGAAGGGGCAGAGAGAGAGAATCCCAAACAGACTCCCTGCTGTCAGCGTGGAGCCTGATGCAGGGCTTGAGCTCACAGACCATGACATCATGACCTGAGGCCAAACCAAGAGTCAGATGCTCAACTGACTGAGCCACCCAGGCACCCAAAAATCTGTCTTATGCCTATGGGCCGAGAGACGGGGTATAGGGGTGCTAGGAAAAATGAAGCATCGTCACAGGGAGGTTTAACGAAAGGACAACTTGCAGAGGTAGGACTGAAGTAGGGGAGGCCAGCAGGGTGATGCAGCCCCGAGTGGAGCAGCAGTGGGGAGGCAAGCATGTGCATGTGTGTGTGTGTGTGTGTGTGCACATGTACATGTGGTGTATGTGTGTGTGTGGCCTTAATGGAATCCAGTGAGCACTGTGGCTGCAAGAGAGGGCTCCACAGCACAGCCTGTGTGCACAGGGAGGGGAGTAGAGCTCCGGGGCAGCAGGAAGGGAGCCTGGGACAAATACCCCGGCCTCTCCCTCCTCTGTCCTTCCAGTCCCTGCCGGGGCCTCCCCTGGGCTGAAAGAACTCAGCCGAGAGCACAGGGGAGCTGGGCTGATTCTATCTGTGGAAGTGAGCCTCCCGGAGGTGGACTCCCAGCTCCCTGTGGGGCTGAACAAGGTGTCATCTGTAAAATGGCCGCAGCAGGAGCACAGACCTTAGAGGGTTCTGCGGGGACAAACGAGGTATTGGATGTAAGACGCTCAAAATGGTGCCTGGCACCATGAACAGCCCCATCAGCGATCATTTTCGACATTCGGACTCTTTATACCCCTCATAGAAAGTATCCAGCAGAGACCTTTTTGCGCTAACATCCACATAACATAAAATTACCATTTTAACCATTTTTAAGTGTCCAGTTCAATGGACAAGTGTCCATTCACACTGTGTGCAACCGTCCCCGCCGTCCATCTCCAGAACCTTTTCGTCGTCCCCAACTGGAACTGTCCCTCCTGAGCACGAACGTCCCCCTCCCGTCTCCCTGGCCCTGACACCCACCCTCCTACTTTCTGTCTCTAGGACTCTGACTGCTCTAGGGACCTCATATAAGTGGGATCACACGGTGTTTGTCCTCTTGTGAGTGGCTTATTTCAGTGAGTATGGTGTCCTCACGATTATAGCCTGTGTCAGAATTCTGTTCCTTTTTAAGGCAGAATAATATTCCATTGTGTGTGTATTCTGCATTTTATTTATCCATTCATCACTAGGAAATACATGTTCATGGTCACTTGGGCTGTTTCTGCCTCTTGGCTGTTATGAGAATTATTGCTATAAACATAGGTGTGCAGATATTTCTTCAAGACCCCCTTTTCATTCTTTTCAGTAAATACTCAGAAGTGGGATTGCTGGATCACAAGGTAATTCTATTTTTAATGTTTTGAGGAACCACCAGACGTTTTTTCATAGTAACTCCAGCGTTTTGCATTCCCACCAGCAGTGCCTACGGGTTCCAATTTGTCCGCATTATTGTCAACTCTTGTTATTTCCCGGGGTTTTTTGGGGGGGGGGATGGTAGCCATCCTATTGGATGTGAGGTTCTAGCACAGACTTTTTGTACATAGTAAGGATGGATGGATTAATGGATGGGTGGGTGGGTGGATGGATGGATAAGTGGAGCAGATGTTCATTAATGCAAGAGTCGTGTTAAGAGCGCTTGGCTGCCAGTTAGCTAGAATGTCTCTATGGCTTGGAAAACATTAGAATTCTTCTTTTAAACTGCTCTCTGAGAACATCTCTTCTTTCCCCATTTGTCTTACTAGCAGGATTCCGATGTCATGACGCCATCTAGAAAGCCACAGTGTTTGTGACTGTAGATGAACTGACTTAGCAGCGTAGATGCTCAGCATCGAGGCTGAATTAGTGGTTATGCTTTGGTGTGGCCGTTAGAACGCACCCCGTCTAGTTACAGTGCTAGACATGAATGTGATGTTTCCCCTAGAGAGAAAGCTTGGTCTGAAACCCTCCCCGGGAAGGAAGTGGGTGCTTCTGTCTATGATGCCTCCTGTGATCTCGAGGTCTGCCTTTGCACACGGAATCCTCTTCAATCAGCCCTTCCCTGTGTTTCCTCTCCTAGCCTCCTGCCCAGCTTTGAAACACCTGACAGGGATGGCCCACAAGGGCACAGAGGAAATTGGCGGGTGCAGTCGGAAGCTAGGGGGCCTGTGTTTGACTTCCAGTCACCTTCCTTCCCAGCTGTGTGCCTTCGGCAAGCTAATTTCTGTTTCGTTGCACACCAACCGGTCCCGTTTAGTGCAGAGTGAGAACATCTAACTCATCTTGCAGATGTGCTATGAAGACAGTATGAGATGATTCTAGGTGGTCCCCCCAAAGGTGAGTTGCATGCAGCAGTGCACTAAGGTAGGACTCAGGAAACCTGGAATGTAATGTGGTCTTGCTCGATTTCCCCATCTTGCACGCACTTTTGTTTCTTGGCCCGTGTTACAGCCTTCCACAGTTAACTCTCTCACTCAAGATCTCATTTGATTGTCCCAAGAAATCACCTCTGATTTAGAAATGAGGACATGGAGGCACGGAGAGGTCTATTGACTCACCCAGAATCACACAGCAAGGCAGTAAGTAAAAAGAGAAGGTGCAACAAAACGAGGGCAGCATGGCGTGTGATGGTGTAAGGCGCGGAGTCGGCTGGGGGCCTGTGTGGTATCTGTCTCCTTGTTCGACCACCTCCCATTAGAGCACCCCCAGTCCTGGCAGAGGAAGACAGGGGTCTTCCTATTCCTGTCTCTGGGGAAGGCCCCAGAGTCACCTTCCAGGTGGGAGTCAGACACACCTGGGATTCCTCCTTCCCTGCCAGCTTCAACCCTGTGACCTTGGGCGCTTGGGTCACCAGCTCAGCCTCCTCAGCTGACAAAGGCCCCGACCTTGAATTCTGATGAAAGTCTTCCTCAATAACTCGCTAAGAGTTATTGTTGCTGATTACAAAAGCAATGCCCGATCATCACCGTTTCCGATCTAGAGAGTCTGGGAGAGCAGAAAAAAGAAAAAAAAACCTTGCAGGCCTCCACCGAACCCGAAGCAAAGGCCCTTCCAGTCTGTTTTCTATGCATTCTTAGGGTTTTCAGAGTAGAAACAAATGGCAAGGGGTGGGGGCTGTGTTCCCCGGGCTGGATAATATTCCGCCGTGTGCTATGCCATAGTTTCGTGATCCTTTCATGCATCGAAGGACACTTAGGTTGTTTCCATATCTTCCCTATTGTGAATGTTGTTTAGCCACAGAAAGGAGGAAATCCTGCCATTTGCAACAGCGTGGATGAGCCTGGAGGGCATTATGCTAAGGGAAATAAGCCAGACAGAGAGAGACAGTGCCACTTACCCGTGGCATCTAAAACAAGTGTCAGACTCAGAAGGATAGAGTAGGATGGCGGTTGCTGGGGGTTGTGGGTTGTGTTGGAGAAATGGGTGGTGTTGGTCTGAGGGCACAGACTTCCCGTCATAAGATGCGGATGTGCTGAGGGTTGATGTGCACCATGGTGACTGTAGTTAAGAAGACCGTGTGGTGGGGGCGCCCCGGTGGCTCAGTCAGTTAAGCGTCTGACTCTTGGTTTCGGCTCAGGTCGTGATCTCACGGTTTGGTGAGTTCGACCTCTGCGTCAGGCTCTGTGGCAGCAGCATGGAGCCTGCTTGGGATTCATCCTCTCCCTCCCTCTCTCTCTCTCTCTCTCTCTCTCTCTGCCCCTCCCCCACTCGCGCTGTCTCTGTCTCTCTCAAAATAAATAAACTTCAAAAAAAAAAGACCCTATTGTATACTTGAAAGTTGCTAAGAGAGTAGATGTTAAGGGTTCTCACCAAAAAGAAACAATCAGGTAATGTGAGGTGAAGGATATGTTCATTACCTGACTATGACAAATACTCCACGGTGTATGCGTGTATCAGATCATCGCGTTGTACTGTGAATTTTGCTTCTTATAAAGCTGCGGGAAAACAGAATTCTTTGGCACTGCTTCCTCCCTCGGTGCCAATTACGTGCAGGGAAGGGGGGCCTTCCGGGGTAGGGGGAGGCTTTGACACGGGGCCCAGGGAAGGATACCCTTCCTCGTTCAAGGTCAGCCCAGCTCCCTCAGCGGCAGGGGCAACAGCCAGCTGAGTGAGGGCAGAGAGGTCTGGGGACGGCGGTCCCTAAGGGCAGCGGATGGGACTGCAAGTGGCCCCTTCTGGCTTCGAGAAAGGAAGCCTATGTGACCCCCTGAGCAGAGGATGTGGGCCCCCCATTTTGGAGCTGCCAGAGAGGAAAGCTGGGGGTAGGGTTGGCAGGGGCTGGCTTTTGAACATGGGAGGGAAAAGCTGAGGGCAGGGTTGACAGGGGCTGGCTTTGAACGTGGGAGGGAAACCCAGAGACAGGCCTGGAGGTGGGTGGTGAAGCACGGCCGGCCGGTGCTGGTGGCCTGCAGGTCTGCTCTGGATCTGTGTCCTGAGTCACCTTCGATAAGCCCCCGGGGCTCTCTGAGCCTCAGTTTCCTCAGCTGTAGATGGGGGATAAGGAATCCGACCTCATCAGCCTGTTGGGGATCTGAGGTGCTGACCATGAAGTCCCATGTGAGGGGCTGTTACCCTGTGTGATTCCCCCCCCCCCGGTGTCCCCACTGAAGAAGTTGGGGGTGCTTGGCACATGCATTATGATAGACATTGAAATGTGTCACGTTTGTGAGTCGTGAGCCCTCACGTCCACCCGTGCACCTCTCCCAGGACCGCACCAAAGGGCTTCCTCCCCTCAACGAAGGGGTCAGACGTCATTTTCTCCAGGGAGCTTTCTCACTCCCCACGTGCCTCTCCACCTCACACTGGGCCAAGGACCTTCTCCCACCCCTAGCTTCCCGTGACACAGGGCTGATCCCAGTCTGCTTTGTCACCGGACCCTATCGGGTCTCGCCGAGTGCCACCAGCAGACAGCACGTGGCTACTGAGTCCACGAATGATCAGATGCACTATTGTTTTTTAATGTTTTAGAGAGAGAGAGAGAGAAAGAGAGAGCAAGTAGGGGAGAGGGGAAGAGGGAGAGATGGGGGGGAGGGCAAAGAGAGAGAATTCCAAGCAGAATCCTCTCTCAGTGCAGAGCCTGACATGCGGTTCGATCCCACGACCCTGGGATCATGACCTGAGCCGAAATCAAGAGTCAGATGCTGAACTGACTGAGCCACCCAAGTGCCCCTCAGATGCATGATTTTCACGTCAATGTGATTTTATTATCAAAGAAAGATAAAACACTACAGAAAGTTTGGAAAATACGGCTAAAAAAAAATGGACCCATCCGCCTCCCCAGAGCACAGCTAGTATCACTTTGGTGTTTTCCCTCCTCGTAAACGGTTTCCTCCGCGTGCTTTTTCTTTCCCAGTAGCAGAAAATTTGGGGTTCTGCTTCTCTTCAGTAGAATAATTACACCCAGTCTGTGGGTACTAACTCTGGGCGCTTTGGGGGTAATTAATCTTCACCCCATTTGTGACCAAGGAGTCTAGGCATTGACAGTTGACCTGACTTGTCCAGGGTCGCGTGGAAACAAACGGACATAGCCAGCTGGCGTCAGGGCAGAATTGAGAGGCAGATGGCTGTGTCAGGATCCATCCTGCTGAGTGAACATTCTAGACGTCAGTGTTTGTCGGATGTGGGTTTGCAGGCAAGCTTCCCAGCCAGTGCCTGCCTTCTCATCCTCTTCATAGCATCTCGAATGGGGCAAACATGTTGAAGTTTTCGGAGGTCCAGCTTCCTGACTTTCCCTTTCATGGAGGTGCGCTTTCCATGTAAAGTCTCAGAACGCTTTGCCTAGTTCTGGGTTGAGGTTCTAGGTCCAGGTCCCTAAAACTTAGAAGCTTTATAAATTCACACGTTCTGCTTGAGCCCGTGATCTGTTTACAGGTCATGTTTGTATAAGACGTGAGGTTTAGGTCTCGGTTCACTTTCATCCCCTGTGGGTGTCTGAACTCGAAAGTCACTCGGTGTCATGATGTCCACTGATGAGGGCTATGGGGAAGGTGGGAGGATAGACCCTACCCCTGAGTCTCTGGGAAATACGACCACAGGGTGTGCCCTTGGGTTTCTAGGAGGGTCCCTGCTCCTTTGGGACTGCAGGTCAGTGATAGGCTTCAGGTGCCCCTAGGATTCCTGGAGAAAGAGCCTGGAGCCACAGGATGGAAAGGGGGTGGGCAGTCGTGGCTGAGGGTCTTGACAAGGAAAAGCCGGCGCGGTCAAGGGGGACCCAAGAGAGGTTAATGAAGAGAGTAACCTGGTGTAGCGTGTGGGTGGGGCTAAGGGACAGTACGGCACTGGGTCCTGGCAACAGCTCCCTGCTCCCCCAGGCCGAGGGGTCCCCAGGGGCCACGTTACCAGAGCTCAGTGACGGCCTCAGCTGCGTTATGGGCTGATCTGTGCTCCCCCCCAAATTCGTACATGGAAGCCCTAACAGTTCCCCCCACCCCCCGTGCCTCAAAATGTGGCCGTATTTGAAGGTAGAATCTGTAAAGCCGTAGTGAAGTTAAAATGGTGGGCTCTGATCCAGCCTAACTGGTCTCCTCCTAAAAAGTAGGTTCAAACACTACCTCACAGAGGGACGACCCTGTGAGAACACAGGGAGAAGATGGCCATGTGGGAGCCGAGGAGAGAGGCTTCAGAGGACACCCCTGCGGGCACCTTGACCGCGACGTCAGGCCTCCAGGGCGGTGAGCCAGTGCACGTCTGCCGTGTATGCCCCTGGTCTGCGGTGCTGTGTACGGCAGCCGGAGCTGGTACAAACGGGCAGCCAGTTGGCCACTGGTGGAGTCCTGTGGTCAGGCCACGCGTGCAGAGCACGTGGACACCGTCCACTACAGGAGGTCAGGGAAAGCCCAGCCGAAGTTGGGAGTTCAAGCTCAGACAGAAGCGTTGCCGTCTCCAGCTGCCTCGGAGCTCCTCGAGGATGTTCTAGACACCTCAGCTTGGCTGCCCCCAACCGCACCTGCAACGCTCTCTCCCCGCCGCTGCCCAAACCTGCGTGCCTTCTCCCCTCCCTCTCAGCACACATCCACCAGCCCAGCTGGGCACTCCTGACCTGCCCCCTTCGGGCTGCCCCTCCCTCCTCACCGAATCACCCGAGAG
>JAQQST010000507.1:0-16492 GCA_028646485.1 Cryptoprocta ferox
AGCCCGCCTGCCGGGAGCAGAAGGGACGTGAAGGAGTCGTTGTGTGTGTGGGAATGAATGACTCTCCTTTTTCCATTGATTCAGGATATCCAGAAATCCATCTGCAACGAAGGCTGACTTGCTCCTTCAAAGAGCTGGGGCAGATGGCTCGTGGTCACAGCCAGCATGGTCCTTCCAGACCCTTGAAAGTCCAAAAAGGAAAGACACAATGGAGAGCTCCTGTGACACACAGCGTTCCCAGGCCAGAGGACGAGGATCCTTAGGTAAGTGAAGATCTAGAGGAGTGGTGCACCAGTGGGCAGGGTGGTGGGTAAGGGTGGGTGGAAGCCACGACTCTAGAAATGGGGACAGCACATGACAGGCTCCTTGTACACAACTCATTTGTCTTTTCGTAGACCAGGATGTCCTGCCTTGGCCTCTCAGCAGCCCATCCATTGCGATAACATCACTCAGCTAGAGGGTCCCGTCCAGGCTGGTGTGTGTCCCCATGTTTCCGTGGGGCTCATTCTATTCAGCCTGAGACCTGCAACTCCTGCCTGTGGTCTGCCCTCAGTGAGTCTGGGGTAGAATGCTATGAACTTCCATCTCCTTGCACCTCCTGAGCTGTCCACAATGTGCCCTGTGCCAAAGCAGTCCTCCACTCCCTGGGTGGGTCCTTCTCCTGTCTCTTGCAGTTGCACAGTGATTAGTGCTAATTCACTGAGCCCATCCTCCATTGTCCACACCTCAAGTGTTAAGGACTGGGGAGTGTTTGGGCACAAGGTCCAGCACCGGGTACCCCATGAAGCGATGGGATGGGGAGTGTTTGGGCACAAGGTCCAGCACCGGGTACCCCATGAAGCGATGGGATGGGTTCCAGACCCCCTTGGCCTGTCTGTGGGCTGACAGCTTAAGATGTTGTGTGTCTGTAACTGGAAACCATGTGCTGTGCCGTGTCCAGGCACAGACAGGGTTGGGGGAGGCAGACAAAGGAGCTCCTGGTCCTCCTGGTGACCTCACTAGCCTATTGTGCTGCTGTGGATGAATCCCTGAGGGCCTGTGTCCTGAGGTGGGGAGAGAGGGGAGGGCGGCAAATGCCAGGCAGAAGCACTTTCAGCTGTCAATGCAACTGTGTCTCGGGCTCACCTGGACAGCTCTCTGAAGTGGGGCCAAGGATGGCAGCCGAGGAAAGGAGATCTTGCCCAAGCCCCATAGCCTGCTCCCCAGGCCAAGAGATGAATTGGCAGCTCTTTCAATTTCCCATTCTTTGTCATGCAAGGGAGAAGCCCAGCAGTGGAAGGTGCTGCTCCAGTGATTCCCCAGGAGAACGCCTGGCAGGCAGCAGCGAACCTGGAGGGAGTCCACAGACTCCTGTGACTATGTGAGGGTGAGTGTCCCCCGTTCCTGCCCTTGTTCTCTCCTGGAAATTGTGAGGGGCTTCCTGGCCCACTGGGATGAGGAAGGGGTTCGACTTCCATTCAGAACATTGGGATTTCTGTGGGAGTCCTTTCCACCTGCTCTCCCTGGGTATCCATGATGTTTCAGAATTCCTTGTTTGTGTGCTACTCCAGTGCTGGAGGGGGTTGGGGGGGAAACATTATTTGGGACACTCTGCCAACACCTAGACCTCTCGGGACAAACAGGCATCTTTCCCTTGTGACATCACCGCCCATACACACACGCCTTGACCACCCAAACTCAGTAGTCCTCACCATGAATCCCTACCAGCCTGATACCTGTATTTTCCCTAGAAGCCTGAATGGAAGTGCTTGTCTTCTTCAGGAGGCCCTTGCAACTAGTCTCTCTGATGGAATCAAAGTATCCAGACGATACTGCACCGTGTTTATTTCCGATCAGCACTGAGCTGGAGGACCTCTTCCTCTGTCAATAGAATCCTTTACTGTCTCTCCAAGGGCTTGGGAATGGACCGAGGTCTTGGAATTTCTGATTCTTTGCTTGCGCTACTTGTCGTGAATGTGTCCTTGGTGGTGAGGAAAAACTAACGGCTGTTGTCTCTGTGTTCTGTGCTCCCACAGCATCCACACAGGCCGATGCCTGGGTACAACACCAAGAGGGTGTCTGTCTTGGAGCCACCCAGCTGGAACCCTGACCCGAGCCAGCTGTCCCCGTCGGCGTCTCCTGTCAGGAGATGTGTGGGGAGCACCTTCCCACCTGCTGGACGACATGATGCCCAGGAAGTGGGGACCCCTGGGCCGCCTGCCCAGGCATGCCAACGCTTTGCCTGACATCCCGACCTCGTTGTCCAGCTGAGTGAAAACAGGCCCCGATGTGCTACCCGTGAGGGGCCCTAGGTTATCTCCAAGGTACATGGCATTGGCAACGCCCAGGCTCCAGCTAAGCATCCTGAGGTCATGTCTCATCCTCCTCAAACCAGAATGGAACTCCTTTCTGAGTCCCACATCCAAACACCAGGCAAGAGATGGGCCCCGATCCCTGAGAAGATGTGCCAGAGCCCCTGGAAGAAAGTGCACTGGAGCCCCTTCCGGCACACCCCCAAGAGCACAGGGAGCAACCACATGGGGCTTGGGCAGAGTCTGTGTCGCCCAGCAAGCGGAAGTGCATGCCAACCCCCAGGGCCAGCCTGCAGGACCCGGAAGACACCTGCCTCGGTGCAAATCCTGGACCTCCATCCTCCTCACCACCCCCCTCACTTGGACACAGTCTGGACGTGCACCGTGCCCCCATGTCCACCCTGTCAGCAAGCTCCCGGCCAGCCCCTGCGAATGGTCTTCAGCTGACTGGACACAGGTGGCTGGAGCTCCAGGTTCCTAGAGTGTCCCTCACTGCCACCTCCCGAGAGGCCAGCTCACCCTGGTCAGGGCCCTCCTGTCAAACATGTGTCTCAAGGTCTCTGTGTGCCTGTCCTTCGGAGCATCTGCCACCATGCCCTGCAGCTTTCCTTGTCCTCGGAGGAGAGTGATCCCGAGTGAAACACCTCATGTCCTCAGAGACTGTCCTGTGGCTCTTGTGCAGCTGATGAGGTGGCTGTGGAATAGAGGACAATGCACAGGCATGAGCTATTTGTGGTGAATTAACAATTCCCCAAAGACCTGAAAGGAGAAAAACTTGTGCCCACATCACGTTTGGTTTAGGTTCCATGGCCCTTATCAACCAAGAAGGTCTCCTTTTTTAATTTCAATATATTTGATAAGAAACTCACTGCAAGGATAGCAATAAGTTGTCGACTCGAGTGTCAATAGTATCTATGAAATGAATGTTCATTAAGTTCGTGAATGTCTGAATTCAGGGACACTGGATGAATGATTCCAGTCTGGGCTGGGGAAATAGATGCAGTGTTTCATTTTTTTCATATTTAGTAAAATTTTTCCAAATAAGACATAGTGTGAATTTTTTCTCAGCTTTGAAGATCATTTATAATTACTTACTTTGCCAAATCTTTATTCACTGCCAGGAAAGAGGAGCTTGAGAGGACATACGTCTTCTTAGACATTCAGAGTCTGAGGCAAACCTGGCTGTAGTGCGTGAATACATGCATATTAAAATGACTCCATGTGATTGAGTACCTGGGTGGCTCAGTCGGTTAAGCATCCAACTCCCAATTTTAGCTCAGGTCATGAGCTCATGGTCGTGAGTTCGAGCCCCATGTCAGGCTCTGTGCTGTCATCATAGAGCTTGTTTGAATTCTCTCTCTCCCTCTCTCTCTCACTGCCTCTTCCCCACTCATGCTTGCTCTCCTTCTCTATCTCTCTCTCTCTTTCTCTCTGAAAATAATAAAAACTAAACTATAAAAATATGTCCATGTGATCCTGTATACCTCCAATATGCCCTGCAAGCAGCCTCAGTCTCTCTTTGGCCCATAATAGCATCCTTTGGTGAGGATTCATATATGCATATGTCAGAATCCTACTTCAAGAGAGGCACATTTGGCTGCCTTTTGGAGGCCTGGGTTTGGGATTTACTGCCGTCCATAGGATTTCATGAAACAGCAATGTTTGACGTGCCAGGCATTTAGTGATCAAAATGTCTCCTTAGGAACAGGCTATCTTTCTTCTCTCCTTCAGGAGAAACTCTGAGGAGGACCAAAGGGAACATGATAGGTCTGTAGAGAGGATTTCCTTCCTTAGGAAGAGCACATGCCTGCTCCTTCCCCCTACCGAGCACTGTTTAGGGAGTGCTCCCCTGTCTCTCTGCAGATCTGTGCAGCAAGAAGGCAGAGTAACTACCTCTTGGCCATCCAATGTCACTTACACTAAGAGGGAAGTATGGAATTCGCAGGGTCAGCCCCACCCAAAATACCATCCAGACAATCTTTGTGTGACCTGGGTCAGAGGCTGTTCCCTTTCCCCGGCCCCTGATACAGGCCCTGCACACCGCCCCATTACGATCTTATCACGTCTGACAAAACCATAGTAATATGCCTCTTTTCCTAATATTCATTTTATTCATGCCATGTGGATGCCGTTTTACATTGTTAACCTCACTCACCTTCTGTAATGCATCTATTCTGCCAATAATACTGTCAGTTTTGTTGTCTTCTCAGAGTGTAAATAATGAGAAATGTCTAATATCTTTTGTAAGACATTATAAAGGATCAACTACTATGACAAAATGTTTTTGGCTGTGTCATGTACGTGGAAACTCTGTTAGATGATATTAATGTTTTATCTGATATCATTCATTACAAACAGCTACCCTGAGGGGCAGCCAGAATTCTCACTGGAATTCTAGTTTCCATCAAACTCACTGAGTCATATATGGGCTTTATCAAATGTAATGTAGAAAACTTCTTGCTTCACTGCAAAGGAAACAATCAACAAAAATAATAGGCAACCAACGGAATGGGAAAAGATAGTGGTAAATGACATATTGAATAATGGGCTACCATCCAAAATCTATAAGGAACACACCAAACTCCACACCCAAAAAACAAATTATCCAGTGAAGAAATGGGAGGAAGACATGAACAGACACTTCTCCAAAGAGGACATCCAGATGGCCAACAGACACATGAAATGATGCTCAATGTCACTCATCATCAGGGAAATACAAATCAACACCACACTGAGATCCCACATCACGCCAGTCGGAGTGACTCAAATGAACGAATTAGGAGATTATTGATGCTGGCGAGGATGTGGAGAATCCGGCACCCTCTTACACTGTTGGTGGGAATGTAAACTGGTGCAGCCGCTCTGGAAAACAGTGTGGAGGTTCCTGAAAAAATTAGCAATAGAACTCCCCTATGACCCAGCAATAGCACTGCTAGGAATTTCCCCCAGGGATACAGGAGTGCTGAGGCCTAGGGGCACATGTACCCCAATGTACATAGCAGCACTTTCAACAATGGCCAAATTATGGAAAGAGCCTAAATGTCCATCAACTGACAAGGGATCAAGAAGATATGGTTTCTACATACAGTGGAATAGTTCACAGCGATGAGAAAGAATGAAATCTGGCCATTTGTAGCAACGTGGATGGACCTCGAGGGTATTATGCTAAGTGAAATAACTCAGATAGAGAAAGACACATACCATATGTGGATACTCATATGTGGAACAGGAGAAACTTAACAGAGGACTACTGGGGAGGGGAAGGGGAAAAATAATTACAGAGAGGAGGGAGGCAAACCATAAGAGACTCTTAAATACGGAGAACAGACTGAGGGTTGATGGGGATGGGGGAGAGGGGAAATGGGTGATAGGCATGGAGGAGGACACTTGTTGGGAGGAGCACTGGGTGTTATAAGAAAACCAGCTTGACAATAAAGTATATTAAAAGAAAAAGAAAACTTCTTGGTTGAAGATTGTTTAACAGCACAATTGTGCATTATATGATGACTGTAAATGTAGCTTATTGAAAGAAGGATGTCCTCATAAAGCTGGTCATTTTGCTATCTTGAGTGATCTCAGAGAACCTATCCTCTTTTCCTCTTTGTTAAACATTAAAGCAAAAGGTGTTATTTCCTCCAAAGTGATAAATACCATGGAGACAAAAATGATGGTGAATGAAAATATCGGGAAAATCATTTGTCTTTGTGAGACAATACTTATATTAGCTCATTTGTGTGTGTGTGTGTGTGTGTCTGTGTGTGTGATGCAGATGTCAATCCAGGAACTAAGGGTTGGATACCACAATTTCTACAGGTTGACTTATTGTTGTTGATTTTTCTGTGGCTGTTTCCTTCGTGGCTAAGGTGTGCTGCTCTGTGTGCATTTTCCCTTACGATTCTGCTGAATTTAGATGAAAACAACAATAAAACTCATTTATGTTGATTATCAAGATCTAAAATCCACCTAGTCAATTTGAACTCTTTTAATTTCAGAAGTGAAATGTCAGGAAGGATATTTTAGTTAAGACATCTTATCGATTTTTGCAGTTTTACAAACAATTACTAAAATTTGGTGGCTTCAGAGAAGAGACCTTTATTCTCTCATAGTCTGGAGTCCAGAAGTTAAAATCAAGATGCCAGTCGGGCCACATTCCTTCTGAAGCCAAGTCAGTCTTAGGACCCGGCAAAGCATTCCTGTATTTCTTGCCAAATAGACTTTGGTATCTTCTCTTTCTAAGCTTTATCTCCTCCTCCTAAGGAATATGCACTTCTGGAAACTTTTTTTTCTCACTGTAACTTATGTAGTGCACCAACTTTCCTCATTGTCTAATCGGAACTCATCACTGTAACAAGTATGAGGGAATTCTCTTTTCCATTAAAAAATATATGTATTTTAAGACTCAAACAGGTGAACTTAGGGGAAATGATGAGAGAGGGAGAGAGAGGGAGAGAGAGAGAGAGAGAGAGAGAGAGAGAGAGAGAGAGACGGAGAGAGGCAAACCGTAAGAGACTCTTAACTACACAGAACAAACTTAAATGTTGGATAGGAAGTGGGTGGGGAAAGGGCTAGATGGATGATGGGCATTAAGGAGGGAACTTTTGAAGGGCTCTGGGTGTTGTATGTAAGTGATGAATCATGAAATTCTACTCCTGAAACTAATCTCACTGGACTTCTTAAGTAACTAGAATTTAAATAACAATTTGAAATCAAAAAGCAAACAAACAATGGGAGGCTGGAAGGCTCAGTCAATTAAGTTTCCACCTCTTTCTTTCACCCTAGGTCATTTTTTCACAATTTGACAGTTTAAGCCCCACATTGAGATCTGCACTGGCAGCTTGAAGCCTGCTTGGGATTCTTTCTCCCTCTTTCTCTGTCTCACCCTGCTTGTCAACATGAATGCTCTTTCCTTCTTTCTCTCTCAAGATAAGTAAATAAACAGTTTACAAGAAAAACACAAAAAATTATTGAGGGAAAAAAACACCATTTCAGGATACCTGGTTGGTTCTGAATCCTTGTAGAGATACTGAAACATTAAGCCACAGTTTACACGAGGGTGCATTGTGCTCTGCATTTCCAAATTCCAAACTCTAACTGTGTGTAAATGTCACAAATCCACAACAAACAGGTCTTGAAACTACCTAGCTATGTAATTTCCCAGTAGTACCAGTGAAAATTTGGCAAACGATGGATTTAGGATAGGTTCTCATATTGGGAAGGGAGCTATAAAGTTAAGAAAGGATTTACAAAGCCACAAACCAGACACAAGATGTCTCTTCTTACAATTTCTAGGGCGCATCTTGATAGAAAACCATGTTTCAAATGACCTTCATGATAGCTGTATACATGGATCATATGGAGAGAGTACAGGAGGTTTGTAATGAAAGCCACGAACAGTAATCATTCCAGAATAATTTGCTGGTGTCACATACATTCTGGCTCATGGAGAAGAGGTCATCCTACATGATACCTGAGCTCCACTGGTAAAATGATTTCCATATCCTAAAAAAAAGTAGCCCTCATCCCTTCACACTTTATATATCTAAAAGTAATGTGGAGACTCCTAAAAGGATTTGCTCTAGGTTGGAAATTCTCAAGTCAGGGTGTCCAGAAATGGAGCTATGGAAATGAGGGAGGCAAAGAAATAGGTAAGATGCCTATCTGTCCCTTGAGGGAGCACCAGGGAGGAGGTAGGCTGGGCTGAGTGGTCTCTCTGCAGAAGAGTGAACACACCCTAAGGCCCTCTATCCAATCCCAGCTCGTAGCTGATTGGAAGAGGTATTCCTAGTCGGGTGGCTGAGGTGAGCTATAAAAGGGCTGAGGAGAGGACCACAGCTGGCATTCTGAGACTGGCCTCCCGAGAGAAGCAGCGATCTGCAATGCGAGGTTCCATGAGGCTCCACGGAGGAGATCTTGTAAAAGCTGTTTTTGGAGACATGAAGGCTGCTTCTCCCCACTGCCAAGAGGAGTTTCAGTTCCATGTCTTTCCAAAACTCAAATCTTGCTGGTCAAACACAGGGGGTACAGAAGGCCACACGGGACCCACTCTACCTAAGAAGCCATCACCATCATCGCAGACACCCTGCAACCTGCCTCATGGTTTGGCTCTAGCATCACCACAGCTGGCTCCCACAAAGTAACCTGTGAGTTGGAGGGGACCTTCTGTGGTTGGGGCTGGACTGCAGAACATGGGAAACACATGCTACGTGAATGCGGCCCTGCAGTGTCTGACACACACACCACCCCTCACCATCTATATGCTGCCCCAGGAGCATTCCTGATTCTGTGGAAAGCAGACATTCTGCGTGCTGTGTGCTCTGCAGGCTCACATGACCAGGGCCCTCTGCCATCCTGGAGAAGTGATTCGGCTTCCGCGCAAACTGCTCGCTGCCTTCCGCACGCACTGGCAAGAAGATGCCCGTGAGATTCTGATATTCACTCTGGATGCAATGCACTAAGCGTGTTTGTGGGAAGTCAAGACTTCAGAGCCTCAGGCTGACGACACCACCCTCATCCGGCAAACCTTTGGAGGGTTCTGAGCTCTCAAATCCAGTGTCTCCACTGCCAGGGCGTTTCCAGCACTTTCGACCCTTTCCTGGACATTAGCCTGGATATCAGGGCAGCTCAGAGTGTGAGCCAAGCTTTGCAACAGTTGGTGAAGTCCGAGCAGTTGGATGGTCAAAATGCCTATCATTGTAGTACTTGCCTAGACAAGGTACCCGCTTCCAAGACGTTTACTTTGTACACTTGCTCCAAGGTCCTAATGCTGGTATTGAAATGATTCTCCCATTTCACGGGCAGCAAACTGACTACGAAGTACAATATCCTGAGTGCCTGGACATGTAACAATACGTGTCTGAGCAGAAGGCAGGATCCATGATATACGTGCTGTACGCTGTGTTCGTGCACGCTGGGTGGAATGGTCACAGCAGACATTACTTCTGTACCATCAAAGCTGGGAACGGCCAGTGGTACAAAATGGATGATGCCAAGGTCACCACGAGTGATGTGACTTCTTCCCTGAGCCAACATGCCTATGTCCTCTTTTACATCCAGAAGAATGAATAGGAAAGAGACCCAGGGAGTGAGCCAGGCTGTGGGGAATCCACACCCCTGTGGGAAGACCATGCAAACACGGCTGTGGCCCAAGAAGCACTGAAAGAAACCCCAACATTAAGGATCCTGTGTTGGAGGATCACGTGGAAGAGACACCAGTGCAACCAATCATGTTAGTCCAGTGGAGAGTCCTCCAAGAAAGCCACCATCCCATGTCTGAATTCAACCTTGGGAAAATAGAATTCCTACCCATGCTGTCCTAATTGACCAGTCCAAACATAGAGAGGAGATGGGAAAGGAACATTGTGAACAAAACACCTACCAGCTCAACAATTCAGCAAGGGACATTCCACCTCAGAGGGCAACAGACAATGACATAGTCCCTTGTCTCCCAGGCAGAGCCAGACCTACCAAGAGGAAGAACAAGAAGGGACAGAGGTCTTGGGAAGAAGTCAAGGGATCTCACTACAGTCTTTGATGCACATGCGTGCACACATACACACTCACCCATAGTCCTTGTGGGACATATTTTGTGTATTGTAGGTGTGTGTGATTTGGACATGTGGAGGGAACCATGGATATGGCTGGTGACACAGGATTTGGCATTCCACATGATTAGGAGAACCCTGAGCTTTAAGGCTGGCTGCCTATGATGATGTTGTTGGAGAGGTTTGGGGATTTGGAGCATCTCTCCCCTCCATCAGCACTGAGGAGCTTTGGGCACTATCAGAGCCTGAGAGGGTCAGAAGAAGTGGTCAATCAGGCATGAAGGTGGAAACAAGTCACAGCATCTGGAGTCCCTGTGATAATATCTGACACTCACGGTTTCATCGTCCCATTCCTTACTCTCTGCTTTTAAAGTACATGTGCCCAAATCATGGGTGTGTGGACACTGGGTTTTATCCAAACACGCATCAACAGGAGAAGGAGTTTGAAACAAAACTCAATGCTTCCACACAGAGAAATGACAAATGACCAGGGAACTGGATGAAAAACCTATCAGTAGAATTCCTGTATGACCCAGCAATAGCACTGCTGGGGATTTACTGAAGGGATACAGAAATGCTGATACTTAGGGGCATATGTATCCCAATGTTCATAGCAACACTTTCAACAATAGCCAAATCATGGAAAGAGCCTAAATGTCTATCAACTGATGAATGGATCAAGAAGATGTGGTTTATATATACAATGGAATACTACATGGCAATGAGAAAGAATGAAATCTGGCCATTTGTAGCAAAGTGGATGGACCTCGAGGGTGTCATGCTAAGCGAAATAAGTCAGGCAGAGAAGGACAGATACCATATGTTTTCAGTCATAGGTCTAACAGGAGAAACCTAACAGAGGACCATGGGGAGGAGAAGGAGGAAAAAGAGAGAGAGGGAGGGAGAAAAGCACGAGAGACACTTGAATACTGAAAACAAACTGAGGGCAGAAGGGGGGGGAAAGGGAAAGGGAAAGGGAGATGATGGTCATCGTGGAGGACACTTGTGGGGAAGAGCACTGGGTGTTATATGGAAACCAACTTGACAATAAACTATAAATTAAAAAAAAATAAAGTACATGTGCCCAAAACTATGGATGTGTGGACACTCGGTTTTATCCAAACATGCACCAACAGGAGAAGGATTTTGAAACAAAACTCAATGCTTCCACACAGAGAAATGGCAAATGACCAGGGAACTGGATGAACTACAGCTCTACATGGAAGCATACAGACTTCCCAGGAATTTTTTGTCAGAAGGAGAGGAGCAGAATGAAACTGTAATTCATAACCGTGCAACGTTTTTAGTTGCATAAGAAGTATATTTTGTACAGTCTACACATGTCAGTGTGAACACTGACTAATTGCCTGGAAATGGCAAACAGCAAATAAATGCTTATTTTTCAGGAGATAAGTGGGTGGAGCCTTATTGGTTCATGCTCATTAAAGTAGGTTCCCTTAATGATCCCCTCCCATGGGGCTGCAGAGAAGATGCTGGAAAGGAACCTTCTCCCACCCTTAATCGCTTCAGCTACCAAACAGCTTTAACTTGTACTTCTGAGTTTGCTACCATCCCCCATCTGCCAATCTCCTCCACACGGGGAGAGGTACTGGGATTTCCAGTCAGTTCCATTATAAACTTGGTCCTCGTTTGTACACCTCAGAAAAACAGTCTCAAATGGACACCTAGGTAGTGATGTGGTATTTAAGGTCAAGGTATGGATGGATGCTCTAAGTCATAATTCTATTTCCTAAGAGAGAGACTGACTAAATACATGCTGAATGGGACTTAGTGCATGGTCCTTAAATTCCTCCTGTGATGGGGGCCATAAAGGAGCAATCTGGTCGTTTGCCAATGGCATTGAAAGGCAAATACTGTTTATCTCAGTTTCCATTAAACATACACGTCACACTCAGTAGAAACAAATATCAGTATTTGAATTTTGTGCAGGAAATCATATTTAATTCCGGATTCTCAAATATCATAGCCGATGGAGGAAAAAGGTATTTTTTTCATAATATCTGTTTAAATTGATTTATGAATTTCTATTGTTTCAATGAGTTACTAAAACATTAAGTGAAATGTTTAAGCAGAAAGAGACAGAGACAGAGCGTGAGGAGAGGAGAGGCAGAGAGAGGGAGACACAGTATCCAAAGCTAGTTCTAGGCCCTCAACTGTCAGCACAGAGCCCAATGCAGAGCTGGAATCCGTGAACCATGGGATCATGACCTGAGCAGACTCAACCGACTGAGGTACCCAGGAACCCCTATATTTTTAAAGTTTAAATCCAAGTTAGTTAACACTTAGTGTAGTCTTGGTTTCAGGAGTAGAATTTAGGGCTTCATCACTCACATGTAACACCTAGTGCTAATCCCCACAAGGGCGCGTCATAATGTCCATTTCAAATTTAGCCCATCACCACCACACCTCCCCTATAGCAACCCTCACTTTGTTCCCTATAGCTAAGTGTTCTCCTGGGACATGGGGTGGCTCAGTCCGTAATGACTCTGATTTCAGCTCAGCTCATGATCTCAGGGATCAAGAGATTCAAGTCCCGAGTCAGGCTCAGTGCTGACAGCTCAGAACCTGGAGCCTGCTTTGCATTCTGTGTCTCCCCCTCTCTCTGTCACTCCCCTGATCATGCTCTAAGTCTCTCTCTCTGTCTCTCTGTCTATCTCTCAAAAATAAACATGAGACCAAAATTTGTAAAGAGTCTCCTATGGCTTGCCTCCCTCTGTGATTTTATCTGATTTCATTTATTATTCCCATGCCCTCTGTTCATCTGTTTTGTTTTTTATTCCACATAAGAGAGTGATGACATGGCACTTATTAATTGAAAGAGTTCAACAGGGATAAATGGATATTAGATCTTGAGAGACTTTAACAGATGAAATCGAGTTTTACTGCTGATTTCATTCGAAATTGGGCAGAATCTTGGGAAAAATGCACATAGTGTATGAGCATCTAAGCCATGCAGGGAAAAGCACAGAACAATAACCATGCTAGGGCATCCTGTAGAAATTTTGGGATCCAACCTCTTTCCTGGAGTCACAACTGTATCACACACACACACACACACACACACACACACACAGAGACACTATTTAATCTGGACTTCATGACGGCCTCCTTAAGCATGCATTCAGCTCCCCGGACGACTATAGTCAGCTCCTCCTGGGTGAACATCTGCAATGTGTTCCTCCCACACCTGAGGAAGTCCACACGCCTGGCTTTGCAATCCATAGGGGAGGTCACAAGGGGGAGTCTTGTAGGCTGCTCTCTGACCAGCAGGGGACGCCACTTGCCAGCACAGGCATTACATAGGCTTGTAGAGGGACCTGACGTTGTACAGTCGCTCAGAATGGCAGGGCTGAGACTCCATGCCTTGCACTGCAGCCTGAGCATGACCTGGGGCATAAAGGCGACCATGAACATTTACGGAAGGTCTGGTGGGTCTAGGACTCCCTCCTTGTGACTCTTAATTTTGGGCGTGCTGGACCCTGGACCCTGAGCAAAAATAGAGAACGCTGGGCTGCTCAGGCAACTGGTAATAATATGTTTTCCATTGATTCCAGGAGCTTTTTTTTTTTTAAAGTATAGATCCAACTCAGTCACGATATTAAATGTAAAATATGTTGACTATTAGCAAATGAGTTTACATATGGGGAAACCTGTAGGTGTCCTCAGTTGGGGTGATGTGGGAACAATTCTGGCAACACGAACAGTGTTATTTGCTCTCACCATACCCAGCCCACCTCAACTGGATTTCTCAAGGAAGTCTTAATTCACAGATTGCACCCTTCAATATATAAGGGTATTAATAAGGCTACAGAAAAGGCAGTATGGGGAGAGGGGCCAAGAGAGTGGACTAGCCCGGAAGTTTTAATTGCACCTCGCATCCATGAAATGCAGCCAGATCAACACTAAACCATCCTGCTCACCTAGACACCTGATTTTAGGATTAACACAACAATCTCCACAACCTGAAGCACAGAACTCAGCAGGTACATGGCTCAGAGTGGTGAATTGGGGGAGAGAGAAGCGTGGAGAGGAGGGAGCTGTTTTTGCTTGCGGAAGGAGGATGTACAGGGGGAGAGGACAGGAGAAAAAACACCCCCAAAGCAGCTGGAGACAAAGTGGAAAAGTGGAAATAGTCAAAGGAACCGAACTACAAAGGAGAGAGTTTAAATTCCATTAAGACTCTATAATCAGGGGGAGGAGAGTCTGAAACTTTGCAGCTGGATACCTGGCGGAGCTCTGGTTGGAAGGGCAAATCCCCAGAACAGAGTGAGGTCCGAGGGGTCCACATGCCACACGGGGAGAGTCAGGTCCCCTGCTGGGGGGACATTTGAAAGAGGCTGTTTGGCCACCCCACCAAATGTCCCAGCAGACCCTAGAGAACAACCACATTCATGGGTGCTGAACAAGGGTGTTATAAGGGGGAAGCCTGGTGCCAGATATCTGTTGTGATTTTCCATAATCCCTGAAGCCCTGCTGCTCCACGATCCTGTGAATTTTTCAGGGGCAGGCTGGCACCCGGTCGCAGTCTCTGGGCATCGGCAGCAACATGGTACCAAGAACGTTCCTGGGTATGGTCGGCACCTGGCCACAGCTCAGTGAGACCTTCCCTCAGAGGGTCAGAGCAGGTCAAAGCCGAAGTCCCTCAGAAGTGAGGTGTCAGGAAAAACAGCCACATCGGAGATAAAACTCAAGAGGGAGGTGCTGCCTGGCAACCTCAGGGTGTGGTCACAGACAGTGTAAAAGCAGGGAGTGGATGGAAGCCGGAGACAAAGGTAGGCTTCAGGATTGCTGATCTAGGAGAACACAGTTGCGACTGGAGGTCTGGGTGACGCCATTGTCACCCCTCCTGCGCACGTGCATACACACCTACAAGCACGACAAAACTCTACCCCAGTAAACTAAGCATCGCCATCCAGGGAAGAATGGAGCTGTTACACTATGTCCCGCCCAACTGGGCTGACCTCACTCTTCAGGAACACCACAAGTCTCTCTCCCTGCTTGGTTTACAGACTCTAAAGTGCTTCAGAGTTTGACTTCTTGGGCAAAATGATGTAATTTCATCGTAGTTAAGTCTGCTCACTTGTCCATCTATTTGATTTTTCTGAATACAGAAAAAAAATTTTTATTTTGCAATTTGAATTAAAAATAATTTTCCTTATTTTTTGTACTATATTCTTTCCTTTTTTGTAAAGATTTTGAATTCTATATTACTTCCATCATTTCATTTTATTCTATTTCATTGTATTCATATTTTAAATTTCCAAACGTTTTCCTTTTGATTCCTCCGTTTTTCCTCTCTAATCTATCAACCTGCTTTCAACAACCAGACAAAAAACCACACCTAATATCTAGCATCATTTATTTGATATGTTTGTGTGTGTGTTGTTGTTAATTTCTTAATTTTAATTTTTTTACCTTATTAATTCCTTTTCTTCCTTGAAAATGACCAAGTAAAGGAATTCACTGAAAACTATACAAAGCTTATGAAAGAAATTGAAGAAGACACAAAAAGATGGAAAAATATTCCACACTCCTCAATAGGAAGAATAAACATTGTTAAAATGTCAATACTACCCAAAGCAATCTACATATTCAATGCAATACCTATCAAAATAACACCAGCATTCTTCACAGAGCTAGAACAAACATTCCTAAAATTTGCACGGAACCAGAAAAGACCCCGAATAGCCAAAGCAATCTTGAGAAAGAAAACCAAAGCTAGAGGCATCTCAATCCTGGACTTCAAGATGTATTACAAAGCCATAATCATCAAGACAGTATGGTACTGGCACAAAAAAAGACGTTCGGATCAATGGAACAAAACAGAAAACCCAGAAAAGGACCTACAAACTTATGGACAACGGGTCTTCCACAAAGTAGGAAGGAATATCCAATGGAATAAAGAGTCTATTCAGCAAGTGGTGCAGTCAAAACTATGAAGTCTGGCTGACTCACAACCCTAGAGAACCGTCATGTCAGTAGCAAAGCACTCAGACAGGAGCAGAAGTCTAGTCCTGGGAGATGGGTCAGCTTTGTGCTCCAGGAAGGCCTGGGATGGAATGGCTGAAGTCACTACATGGAGGAGGGCAAGCTGTGACCTCATTCTCTAATAATGCCAGAGATACTAATGTCTAAAACTTTTCATTGAAAACCCAACAATTTTATAGGAAAAGATGAAAACCCAATGGAAACTATAGTCATTGAAAAAACAGGTCCAAGCTTGGTCCATACCAATGGATATTTTAAGAAACGTACAAGGTGTGCTTCTCCTCTAGCCCCCACTCACCCCCCCCCAAGTATCTAGTGTATTCTACTTGGGGAGTGGTCCTGAGAGTGGTTGGTGCCAGGCTGGCAAGGGGAAGGGATGACTTGTTTGTGAGGTGAGACCACCTGGGGGTTGAAAAGATGAGAATGGGGAAGGGGTGTGGTGCTGGTTGTGGCAGGGGAAGGAATGATGCATGTAAGCCTGGGGCAGTGGTTCCATGCCATTGAGAGAGGCCAGGCTGAGGCTGGAGGAAGCTGTGTCTGGGGCAGGAGGGCGCCAGGCTGGGACATGGCCATGTCTTGAGGGCAATGGACAGAGGCCACAGGAGCAGATTTCTTGAAAATATAGGAAAGGCCAATTCAAAAGTGCACACA
>JAQQST010000508.1:0-16346 GCA_028646485.1 Cryptoprocta ferox
CCCCCCCCCCCCCCCCCCCCCCCGCCACGGGAGCAGGAGGAACAAGCCATGGCCTGGCCTCCGGTGCAAGGTGAGGGAGGAGGTGAGGGAGACGGTCGCACCTGCCTTCAGCACCCCCTTCATCGTTCATCCTGTTCTGGAACGATCCCATTTAAGCATTTTCTGCCTTACTTGCACCCATTTTCATCCTTGTCTTCAATCCCTCCATGTCAAGCCCTTGTAAATCCTACTCCCTCACATTCTCACACTTACTCAAGTCCCTTCATATGGTGCCCTGGCCTCCCACTCACTTTTCCACCTCCCGACTTGGTGCTGACAAAGCCAAGCTGACAAAGCCAAGCACCTCTTACCTACTGGAATTTACTTGTTTATTTTAATTTTATTTTACTTTATTTAATATTTTTCCAGCCAGATCAGGCAAATCAGCCCTGGCAATCAATGAGGTGACAGAGGCGGGATGTGTGGGTATGTGTGTGTGTGTGTGTGTGTGTGTGCAGATTGCCTTCACAGCAGGAACTTACTTATTTTACGTTACCTTTTGACAGCATGTTTTATTCCCCACTAGATTCCTGCATGTTAGGAAGGACCCCTATTTTTTTTAAGTTTTAAACTTGAATTCCAGTAAAATTAACATACAGTGCTATATTAGTTTCAGGTGTACAATATAGCGATTCGACAATTCTACACATTACTCGGTGCTCACCGTGGGGAGTGTGCTCTAGGAGCCCTGGTTTATTCATCACAGAATTCCAAGGGCCTGGCACTCAGTAGGCACTCAACCACTGCTTCTGGGATGATGAACAAACAGCTTTAGTTTGAGATAATAACAGGATCTGTAAGTGCAAATTCTTTGTTGGGAGTTGGGGAGGGTGGAGAAAAAGGGTTAAAAGTAGAAGACGAAAACAAAAAGGCCATCCTAAGTGCTCTGTAATACTTCGCTGTTGTTCCTACATAATGGTTAGTTATTATTCCTATTATTGTCGTTGCAGATGCTGTTCTTTTAAATGTCCTTACCTGGTGTTCTTTACCAGTTTCTTCTGCCCGCTTCTCTGGTTCTGTGTCTGTTTTATTCTACCTTAATTTTTTCAGCTTTACTGAGGTATAATGGACAACTAAAAATTCCATACATTTAAGAAGTACAACTTGATTATTTGTTTACAATTTGATATTCTGATATATGTATGTGTACATTGTGAAATGAGTGCCAAAATCAAGATAATTAACATAGCTGTTATCTCACGTGGTTGCCTTTTATTTCTGGTAAGAACACTTAAGATCTACTGTCTTGGGGTGCCTGGGTGGCTCAGTCGGTTAAGCGTCAGACTCTTGGTTTTGCCTCAGTTTGTGGGTTTGAGCCCCAAGTTGGGCTATCTGTGGTCCACGCAGAGCCCGCTTTAGATCCTCTGTCCCCCTCTGTCTCTGACCCTCCCTCGCGCGCTCGCTCTCTCTCTCTCTCAAAAATAAACATTAAAAAAGAGGGATTTGACATTTATATTTATTTGTTTTAAAAAAGTTCTAATGTGTATTCATTTTTGAGAGAGAGACAGAAAGAGCGTAAGCAGGGGAGAGGCAGAGAGAGAGAGAGAGACACACACAGAATCCAAAACAAGCTCCAGGTTCTGAACTGTCAGCACAGAGCCCGATGCAGGGCTCAAACCCATGAACCTTGAGATCATGACCTGAGCCGAAGCTGGACTCTTAATTGACTGAGCCACCCAGGCGCCCCTATATCTTTTTTTTTTAATGTTTATTTATTTATTTTGAGAGATAGAGAAAGAACACGAGTAGGGAAGGGGCAGAGAGAGAGGGAGATAGAGAGGGAATTCCAAGCAGGCTCTGCACCATCAGCACAGAGCCCGATGTGGGTCTCAAGCTCAGGAACCGGGAGATCATGACCTGAGCTGAAATCCAGAGTCAGATGCTTAACTGACTGAGCCACCCAGGTGCCCCTGACATTTATATCTTTAAAAAAATCTACCCTCTCACCAAATTTCAAGTATCAATATGGTATTGTTAATGTACTCACCATGCTGTGCATACGGTCTCCAGAACTTATTAATCTTGCATAATTAAAATTGTGCACCCTTTGTCCAATGTCTCCCCGTTTTCCCAAACCCCAGCTTCTGAAACCACCATTCTAATCTCTGCTTCTATGAGTTGAATTCTTTTAGGTTCCACATATAAGTGAGATCATGCAGTATTTATCTTTCTGTGTCTGGCTTTCTTTCTTTCTTTCTTTCTTTCTTCCTTTTCTTTCTTTCCTTTTTTAAGTTTATTTATTTATTTTGAGATAGAGAAAGCGAACCAGCAGGGAAGGGGCAGAGAGAAAGGGAAACAGAGTATTCAAAGTGGGCTCTGTGCTGACAACAGCAGGCCCCATGCGGGCTGGAACTCACAAGCCATGAGATCATCACCTAAGCTGGAGTTAGACGCTTAACTGACAGAGCCACCCAGGTGCCCCCTGGCTTATTTCATTTAGCATAATGTCCTCCAGGTTTATCCAAGTTGTTGTAAATGGCATTCTCTAATTTTTTAAGGCCAAATGATATACCTTCATACACACACACATGTATTTATTTCACCACATGGAGTCATGAACAGTGTTGATTCTACAAGTTTCCGGGTCATAATGGTCTAATATATCAGGCACAATTGAAAGAAAAATAATGGAATTTTACCCTTAATATCAGATTACAGCAGCGGGACATGCTGTACGAGGCTCTAGGCTGGAAATTAGTGTGCAAATGATACAGCTTCCTGGAACAAACCTGAAGAGTCCATGGTGTCCCTAAGATAGGGCAGTGAACACAAAATCTGCATAGCTTTTTAAAAAAACCTGTTTATTTTCGAAAGAGAATAAGTGGGGAAGGGACAGAGAGAGAGGGACAGAGGATCCCAAGCGGGGATGACTGAGCCACCCAGGAGCCCCTGCAATGCTATTATTGTCACATGCAACCATTAGCAGTAATAGTTAACTGGGTGGGGTCTGTCTTATTTTTTTTTATTATTTTAAAATTATTTTTTAAATTATTATTTTTTAGTGTTATTTATTTATTTCATATTTATTTTGAGAGAGAGCACTTGTGTGAGTGGGGGCAGGGGAGGACAGGGAGAGGGGAAGCAGGGGAGATGGGAAGAGGCAGAGAGAGAGAATCTTAAGCAGGTTCCATGCTCAGTGCTGAGCCCAACTCGCAGCTGGATCCCATGACCCTGGGATCATGACTTGAGCCGAAATCAAGAGCCAGGGACTGAACCGACTCAGCCACCCAGGATCCCTGGGTCTGTCTATAATTACCTCCCCTTCATTCTTTTTTTTAAGTTTTTTTTAATAATCTCTACACCCCATGTGGGGCTCCAACCCATGACCCCGAGATCCAGAGTGACCCGCTCTTCCCGCTGAGTCAGCCAGGTGCCCTGCCTCCTCCTCTAAGGCTAGAATTCTATATAGGAATTCTATATGCAAAAAAGCTCCCATGAGTTCTCTATTTCATCATTGCAGATGCAACAAAGCGTAAGTTCTAAAATTTTTGAGGCAATCAGGGAAATCTAAATGTTCCAAGAGATTATAGTTGCCATTCAGGGGCCTGGATGGCACTGTGCTTATGTAGGTGAAATGTCTATGATTTTTTGGAAAGTCCATATCCATAAAGATGTAGAAATGAAAACACATATTGTCTTGAGTTTCTCTTATTTTTTTTAAATGTTTATTTATTTTTGAGAGAGACAGAGTCAGAGCACGAGCTGGGGAGGGGCAGAGAGAGAGGGAGACACAGTTTCCAAAGCAGGCTCTGGGCTCTAAGCTATCAACACAGAGCCTGATGGGAGCTCGAACCCATGAACCGTGAGATCATGACCTGAGTTGAAGTCGGACACTTAACTGGCTGAGCCACCCAGGCGCCCCTCTCTTATTTTTTTAAAGCTTTTTTAAACTTTTAAAAAATGTTTATTTTTGAGACAGAGCACGAGCAGGGGAGGGGCAGAGAGAGGGAGACATCGAATCCGAAGCAGGCTCCGGGTTCTGAGCTGTCAGCACAGAGCCTTGCGGTGCTCGAACCCACGAACTGCGAGATCATGACCAGGGCCGAAGTCAAAGTTGGACACTTCACCGACTGAGCCACCCAGGAGCCCCTATTTTTTTTAAGATTTATAAAATATTTTTTAAAGTAATCCCTACACCCAATGTGGGGCTCCTCCTCACAACCCCGAGATCAAGTTGCATGCTCCACCGACTGAACCAGCCAGGCACCCCTTGAGTTTCTCTTAAATTATCACAGCAAGAAGGGAAGAATGAATGGAGGACAGGAGGATAAAAGGAAAGAATGGACAGAGGGAGGGAGGGAGGAGAGCTGAAGGAAGGAAGGAGAGAGGATGCAGGTAGGGAGAGAAGGAAGATGGAAGGGAAGTAGGGGAGGAAAAGGGAAGGAGGGAAGGAGGGAGGGAGGGAGAGAAGGAGGAGAGAGAAGGAAACTATTTTTCCATACTTCATTCTGACTTCGTAAGAATTCTGTGAGCTGACTATCATTAGTTTAGTAAACAGTGGTAGTAATAGGAAGAGTAGCCCTATTTCCAGTTGGGGAAACGGAGGCACAGAGACAGAAAGGCTTGCCAGTGTCATGTAGTGAGAATATACCATGAAAGCAGAAGAACACGGCTGTGCCCTGAAACCAGACGCATGTGCTCCAAGCCAGAGCCTGCTCACTTTACTCACTTCCCTGGTCTTTCCTAGAATACTTATTAAGGTGGAATGGGTGGTGATGGGCACTGTCCCCACTCCAGCTGATGACAGGTGCACACATTACTGTACTGCCACTTCACACACATAACTTTACATTCCAGTTCCAGGGGACACCTAATGTACCTGGTGGACAACTGTGGCCTCCGAGTAGGGACTCTGGCTCTCGACGTGGCTCCCCAACCCCGGGAACTGCAAGGAACTGAACCAAGAGCCAGCTGAGACTCCCCTCCAAGAAACTCATCCTAAAATCCTGTTTTCATGACTTTCACTTGCCCCAAACTTACAGGTTTCCATCATTCCAAATACACATATTCCAACACCTTCCTTGAGTTCGAACCCAACGTAATATTTAAACTTTATTTCCCTGGTCGATATGGAGTTCTCTGCAGACTCCTCTCTCGCTCTCTCTCCAGGTCACACTCCACAGCCACCCTGGCTGGGTCTGGGTTCCCTGAGATCAGCTCTATACTGCTTCCTTCGTGGGATTCCTCGCAATACCCTCTCCTTATTTCTTTGTTTGTTTGTTTGTTTCTGTATTTAGAGAGCAAGCATGGACAAGTGGGGTAGGGGCAGAGAGAGGGAGAGAGAGAATCCCAAGCAGTACCCACGCTGAGCTGGAGCCCTATATGGGGCTTGGTCTCACAACCATGAGATCATGACCTGAGCCTGTATCAAGAGTCCGTTGCGTAACTGACTGGGCCGCCCAGGCGCCCCTTATACTCCCCCCTTTAACTGGAGTTCCGTGCACAGCCTGTTAACATTTACCAAACTTTGCCTCACTCTGAGGTGTCAGGGAAACCCCACTACTCCCAAAAAGCCAACTCTGCTTCCACCAGGGGCTGCTGGAACAGTCTTCAGAGGTTTGGATCCTGGCCCACTTCCACCAAGCTGTGTAACCTTGGGAAAGTCACCAAACCTCTCCAGGCCTCCATTGCCTTGGTTAAGTAAGAAACAGTGATGCCTCCCACCACTCTCCCTCTTCCCCCCCGGACAGCTGCAAGACTCATCAGCCGGGCCCTTGTGCACAGCGAGCATGCACACCAGGTCACCAGCAGGAGCAAGCACAGGCACGTTCGCTCCACAGGCTCGCACATCTCCCCAGGAGCAGGAGTCATGCTCCACACCTGGCACCTTCAGTCACAGTGAGGGCCCAAGTACAGCCTGACCGCTTACCTCCAGCATCGGCTGCAGTCATCTGAGCCCGTCCGTGGGCCTGACCTCTGTTACTGTGTGTAACTGTCACAGCTCAGGAGAGAGGGTCCTATCGTGGTCCCCAGTCTACAGATGCGGCACGGGAGGCACAGGGATATCACGGATTCACCTGAGCCACAGAGCAACGTAGTGGGGGTGGGGCGCCATCACTTTCGGTTTCTTTCTCTCACCGGGACTGATCCCTCTGCTCACACTGGGAGAACCCAGGGCACAACGGCTGAGGCTGCACTGGAGGCACTGCCCACACCGCCTGGCATAGGGCCCTGTAAACACAGCAGCCCAGAAGGTTTAGTGACCGGAGCCTAGGCGGGTACACAAAGACGTGTAGCGGGGGGGTCTGGCTGGCTCAGTTGGGGGAGCGTGTGACTCTTGATCTCAGGGTCATGGATTCGAGCCCCACGTTGGGTGCAGAGATTACTGAAAGAAAGAGTTAACAAAACAAAACCCCCAAATGACATGCGGCCCTGGAGACCCGATAGTCACAAGAAAACCTTCTGTCCTCCTGGTCAACGGCCAGAGAATAACCAGCACCTCTCTTCTCTCATGGACCCTTGTGAATAAAGAAACACAAAATTGAAATCAGAGATGCGAGACAGCGTGGTGCGGCCACTGGAAATATTTTATCTTTGTCATCTCGATCACTCCCGCAAGCACCCTGGTGAGGGAGCGGCTATTGCTGTCCTCTTGATACAGATGAGGACACCCGGGCGACGTGAGAAGCAGCAGCTCAACAGGTCAGCCAGGCAGCGGGGGCTGAGGAGGCCGGGATGCAGACCCCGGCCCGCTGGCATCGGAGCCCCCACTGCCGTGAACCCGGCGCCCTGAACCAAGAGTCGTGGCTATGTGTGCTTGGGCCGAGACTCGATTCAGTTGTTGAGGTTTGCAAAGTGTGAAGCTATTGAAGAAAAAGTGTTACATGAATACTACCACAGCTGATGCCAAGGCAGGGCAGTATTTGTCTTGGGTCACGGGAGGGACTGAAATGGAGCGAGCAGGAAAGCTCTATGGAAACGGGAGACACAAAAGAACACACCACCTGAGCAGTCACAGATCATCGCAGCTAGTCTAGCACAAATAGTCTAACACAAATAGTCTAACACACATGAAGGCCCTCGTAGGTCTCTCATGTGATAACTAATCTCAAGCCAAAACTGGGCATAGAGGGTATGCAGCCGAGGCGGGGGAGGTGCCCGCGGCATTCGACAGGGGCCACCCCGAGGAGGAAACAGCTGGTTAAAGTCAGGAGGACATAGTCACCTTGCATCCCTTACCACCTCTTTGAAAATGAATCGGTCCACAGCCCTAGCTTAGTTAGTTTCCTCCCCATCCTCCAGGAGCCTGAGGCAGGGGCACCGACCCCTCAGACGCGCTGGGTGAGGCGACTGGGGCCCATGATGCAGTTAGGAGCCCGAGGAAATGATGCAGTGTCTGAATTCAAATGGGGGTGATAAGAATGGCTGTGGGGTAAACAAGGGATAAATCGAGCACACTGTCGAGTATAAGGCCCATTGTGGTAATCTGTTTTCAATATTTAGGATATTAACAAGTCTCAGAACATCAATAAAACAGTTCTGGAAGGGTAAACCACAGAGCCTTCAATCTGGTCTGCTCTCTTCTATTTGACAAGAAAGAAGCATGCATACCATTAAGTGGAGTTCAGTCTTTGCTTACAGTTTCCCTCTGTGGATGTAAAAGTGACATACAGAAGAATGCACACATCTCAAATTTACATTTGTTGGGTGTTGGCAAACGATAGAAAACTATAGAGTCACCCTTTATCATGGATTCCTTGCTATACCCCAAATCTCTTGTCCCTTGTCTCTTTATTGTACTCATCTGGAGAAACCAAAACACTACATAAATTCAACTCTCCAACCAATAAAATGTACCCCTGCTGTAAGAAAAAAAATAAAAATGGAAAAGTAAAAGAAAACAACCACCAAGAAACAAAATTTATTTAGGGGTGCCTGGTGGCTCAGTCGGTAAGCGTCTGGTTTTGGCTCACTTCATGATCTCTGGGTTCATGAGTTCCAGACCCGCATCGGGCTCTCTGCCTTCAGCACAGAGCCCGCTTGAGATCCTCTGTCCCTCCCGCCCCCGCCACTCCCCCGCTTTTGCTGTCTCTCAAAATAAATAAACTTAAAAAGAAAAGAAATAAACTTTTATTTATTCCTCAGCAAGGGCTCAGGAAGATCTCTCTAGAAAAACCGAGAGGCTGGGGGAAGGAAGGGAGAAATGGCTGCAGGAAATTACCCAGGTCCGAAAGGTCCCAACCGTTACGGGACACGCATGCTTATATAGAGAATCTACAGCCAGAGGCATAGACGCTGTGCAGGCATGTGTTTTCGGGATAGGTGGTTACAATGTGACAAAGAAACAAATATGGGAAAAAGAAAAATTAGAAAAAAACAAACAGCAGGAGCTTTGTGCACGCGAAGCAGTCTTGGACGCACTGTGCTGGTTCGTAGCCCGGTACGGAGACGTGGCTGCATCACTACAGTTCTGGAGGCACGGGACTTTCTCAAGGGCACGTTTGGTTTTATTTGCATGGTGCATCTGAGCAGAGGCACGGGCAGCACCCCCAAGCCTAAGCTCCTGTGCCCGGGGACCCAGGGGTTTGGCGGGCTGTGAGGTCAGCATCTCGTTGCAAAAACTCAGAGTGCACCACCTCAGAGCTGATCACATTCATTTGTGGACTATTCCCGGCTTATTACCGGCTGCTGGATCTGGGGGTTGGAGGCAAGAGACATTGTCCCAACATTTCTGCCAGGTCTCCAGAGCTGGGGGGGGGGGGTGTCTGTCTCCCATCCTAAGGAAATCGGCATACACAATGCGGCACAGTCCCTTCCTCGGGGGGGGGGGGGGAGACACGCCACCACTTTGGGGGGCGTGAGCTAAGTAACAACCGAAGCCGCCGGCTCTGGTTACCCATACTCCCTTCCGATGCCCTTGGACAAGCGCTCCCCACCCGAGCAGGCGTACCCGCCCACCCACCTGATTGGGGCCCAAGCCCAACCGCATGCGCACCTCGCATCTTGGTGGGCGAGGCCAACCTCCACTCACGGGTGGTATATATAGAACGCCCATCCCACCGCGAGCTCACTACACTCGACGGGCCGGACAGCGCTGTAGGAGCACTCAGGCAGTCCGCCGCTCCGATCCATGTGACCCAGAGATCCGGCAGGTCCCGACGCAGAATCCACCCAAGACAGCAGACGGATACCATGGAGCCTTTCAAGCGCGAGGTCACGGGCTTCCCCAGCCTGGGAGTCGACGAGGACCGGGAAGAGCCGCGTGGTCTGTGCCCCTTGAGACGAGCGTCTTGGCCACGTCCCAGAAATGAACGGCCCCAGGGCGAGGGGAATGGTCTGGGCACCCCTCAGACGCCTCCCCTCACCTCCTCCCCACAGCCAGGGCTCTGATGCCGATCTCTGGATTTCTTCCTTTGCAGAAATCAAGCAAGAGGAGATGTCGCTTACCATAGACGGAGCGGCAGGAGAAGCGGGGGCCGAGTTGGCACCTCAGCAGGTGGCGGCAGCCATACAAGTCAAAGAGGAAGGAAACAGCGACGGCGAAGGCGACAAAATCGGCGAGGAGAGGGCCGGAGACTTGGGCCCCGAAACCCGCGATGTGGGCTGCGGCCGCAGCCCACGGCAGTTGGAACCAGAGGAGCCGAGGCAGGAGGGACAGATGCCCCAAGTCGCCGTCGAGGGTCCCGTGCGGCCAAGGAGGCAGCGTGCGGGCCCCCGTATCTTGTTCACCCCGCGGCAGGTGTACCAGCTGGAGAACTTGTTCCAGCACACCCCGTATCCCAACGCCATCACGCGGTAAGTGGGCCGCTGCGCGGGGCGACGGTGCCCGGGTTGGGGGGTAGTGAGTGGGGCTGGCGGCAGCGGGGACGGCGGGGTGGGGGTGGGGGCAACCGGGACTGGGACGGGGCGGCGGCAGGAACACGCGTGGGGGATGGCGGGGACCGGACGGCGGCGGTTTCTCAGGCGTCTCTCTCCTCGTGGCCCAAGTTAAAAGCCACAGGGCCCTCGAGACTGCGGGTCCCGTGCCGCACTTGGTTTAGGCGGGAGCTGAGGGCTCTGCGGGTGGGGACCAAGGAGGACGTTCAGGTAGAGTCCAACGCATGGAACCGGGCAACTGTCCACTGCCGCTAATAGAAAAAAGTTCCACTCCAAGCGCGGCGGGCGCCGGTGGGCGGGGACGAGGGCGAGATCTGAGACGCGGAAGCAAACGCGTTAGTAGGAACCTACCTTTGTTTAAAATCGTCATAAATCTGCTCGTCGTGGATTATTTCGACACCAGTTTTTAGCGTTATTTTTTAAATTTAAAGTTATTTTAAAATATGCATTTTTAAGTAATCCCAGTTCACTTTAAGTAATCCCAATTTATGTATTTTAAGTACACCCAACGTGGAGCCGGAACTCACGATCCCCGAGATCAAGAGCTGCAGGCTCTTCCAACCGAACCCGCCAGGCAGCCCTGTACTGATTTTTATATATTTTAAAATTTTTAATGTTTATTTATTATTGAGACAGAGAAACAGAGCATGAGTGGGGGAGGGGCGCAGAGAGAGGGAGACAAAGAATCTGAAGCAGGCTCCGCGGGCTCTGTGCTGACAGAGCCCAACACGGGGCTCGAACCCACGAACCGTGAGAACATGACCTGAGCCGAAGTCGGACGCTCAACCGACTGAGCCACCCAGGCGCCCCTGATTTTTATATTTTTAAATACTGCACTAGAAAACGATCTCGATTAGTGAAATGTTCTGCATTCCCTTAATCTTTGCTGGAAGTCTTTAAAAATAAATTAAAATTTAAAAAAGAAGAAAAGGGGAGCGGCTGGGTCAGTCGGTAGAGATGTGACTTTTGATCTTGGAGTCGCGAGTTCAAGCCCCATTTGGGGCGCGTAGCCAACTTAATAAAACTGTAAATCGGGAGCCGGGCGGGGCTCAGTGGGTTGAGGGTCCCACTTCAGATCAGGTCAAGATCTCAGGGTTCTTGGCTTCCAGCCCCACCTCTGTCTTTTACCGCGCTTTGGATTCTGTCTCCCTCCCTATCCGCCCCTTCCACGCTTGCCCATGGCTGTTCTCTGTCTCAAATATAAAGAAACATTAAAAAAAAGAAAAGAAAAGAAAAGAAAAATAATACAATTGTAAAAAAAAATAATAATAAATCGTGCTGCCGGAAAAATTGCCGCCAAAGGAAGCCTCAAGCTAGCCCTTCCAGAATGGGGCGGGAAGTGGGGGGTGACCGTGGGTGTGTGTTAGGGGGTGGATGGTGGATGGTGGATGGCAGGGGGAAGTTAGTGATAGAACAATGTAAAAAAGCACGACCAAGGAATAAACAGCAGTTTGTGCCATCCTTTAGCCTCTAGTGGGAATGTACTCCAACTTGTTCATTACTGATTGATAAAGAGAGATGGGGGGGCAGGAAGGGAGGGGATAGGGGGGAGAAAGAGAGAGACAGCATGATGTTTTAAAAGGGCTCTAATTTAACCCATAAAATGGGTAATAGCAATGACTGAAAGTCCATACAGACAGTTCCTCAGTCTGATTCTCTTTCATTTTGAAGTTGGTAACACTAAAAGAAACTGAATTAGGAGGTCATGTGTTTTTGGGGACTGTGCCTCCTTTACCCGCGAGACTTGGCTTTCCTTAAATTCTTTGTCAACTGAACCTCACCGTAAATCCTGAAATGGTGTGACTTTTCCTAAGGCAGAAACTGGTTCATAAAGTGTCACTGACATCTCCCCGAAAACAATTTTTCAAAAGACGGATGAAAAATCCTGTATTTTAACTCACCGCCAACGCCGTATACTGAGTCCTTGCAATTTTCTCTCCTCAGCCAGGAACTTGCAAGATTCATGGACGTGCCTGTAGCCAGAGTGCAGGTCAGTAAACCTGAAAAAGACAATTTGGCTGGGAGCCATTTTAAACCTGTTTCTGGACTTGGGACACCTTTGTCATAGACTTTCTCACGTTTCTGTGTTTTTGTTGCCTTTTCTAAATTTGGGAAATAAGTGTTGAACTTTTGGGTCTTGGGGAGGGAAAGGTGGGATACATGAAGCCTAGGTGTTAGAAATTGCCCATTACCAGAGGGAACATGATTTCTTAAGGGAGTGAAAAATTTAGTATAGTATCCCTTGTATACACATATATTATACAGCTTTGTATAAACTATACTTTACATATGTACTGTCATAGGTCACTGATTTAGACCTATAATACACATATTTATATAGATATAATTATATATAATATATATATTTTTATATGCAGTATATACTTACATGGTTACATAATTATGTAGTTTATATATATTATAGATATAAAAATAGATGTGTAATGTAGTAAATATAATTTATATAATATATAAAATGCATTTAATTCATAGAATAATGCTTATATGATATTTATCTAATGTAGAATATACATTTAATATACACATGTACATATAATAAATATGTATTATATTAAAAGTATATTCTTTTTTTAAGTTTATTTATTTTGAGAGAGAGAGAGAGAGAGGGTGTGTGAGCAGGAGAGGGGCAAAGAGAGAATCCCAGGCGCGTGCTGCGCTGTCAGCACAGAGCCTGACATGGGGACTCCACTCCCCAAACCCTGAGATCATGACCTGAGCAGAAATCTAGAGCCGTACACTTAACCAACTGAGCCACCCAGGCACCCCATATGGTGGTTTTCCTTTTGAATATGATCTTTTGCTCTAGGATTCAGACTAAAGCAGTTTTATTTTTTAATTATAAAATTATGCGGATTTATTTTTAAGTTTTATTTAAAAATTTCAAAAATGTTTTAATTTTCACTGCTATGGCTTTTAGTTAAAGTGCCTGGTTCTCCTGCTGTTGTTTTTCTTTGTTTTTTGTTTTTAAAATATATGATTTGTTGCTCTAGGATTCAGAGTAAGGCAATTTTATTTTTTAATTTAAAAATTTATTTTAGTTTATTTGAACATTTTTAAATTTAATTAATTCCATTTTGGAGCTATTGTTTTTAAGTGTTTGGTAAAGGGGTATGGAGAGTGGCAGGCCTACATTTTAATTTTCCAGAATTCTTTAATCTGTCAGCCTGAAAGCATTGTTAAGTAGTAGACTGTGCACTATGGTAGACGTGGGAGGGGGGAGTCGCAACCTTTGAAATCTGCCTAAGACCAAATAAACTAAAGCAACAATTTCAAACAAGGTTCCATCAACGCAACAAAGATGGAGGCCAATCTACCCAAGGGGAAGGAGAAGGGGAGAATTCTGCCTTGGGGAGATCGCTCGCATTCGAATTTGTGAGAGTACCAAATGCATTAGTGAATATTCCTTTGAGGAATGTCTTAACACCTGAGATTTTTATCTTCCTTTTTTAAAATTATTTATTTGGAGAGAGGGAGAGAGGGAGAGAGGGAGGGCACAAGAGCAGGAAAGGGGTTCCCAGCTTGCCATTGTCAGCATGGACCCCTCTTGGGATCCTCTGTCTCCCTGTCTGTCTGTCCCCCCCACTCACGCTCTCTCTCAAGAATAAAATGAACATTTAAAAAATTGTATCTCTTAACTGTCATACGTACCACGTGGCAGTGTTAGGTCTAGTCCTTAGGTTACATTATCTTCCTGGCACGTGTTTATCTTCAAACTGGAAGTTTTTACCTTTTGGCAACTCCAGGCACTTCCTCCAGCCACCCCTCTAGTACTCATAAATCTGATCTTTTTCCATGAGTTTGTTGTTGTTGTTGTTTAGGATTCCACATGTAACTGAGATCATGAGGTGTTTGTGTAAAGAACATTTTGATGGACGTCCCCTCAGCTATTCTGCGAATACGGTTAAGAGTTGTTTTGTGAATCCAGTATTAGAAATATGGAACTAGTTTCAGTGTATACCTCCGTTAGGCTGCTTTGCATTTGGGTAGATTTGGCCTCTGGTAAACTTGGATCCTCCAAAATGAGCTCCCAGCACTGGTTTTTTTGAGACTTCATATTCAAGCAGCAGAAAGACCAAATACTAAGATGGGGAGAAGGAAAATGAGGCAACAGAGAGAGTAGAGACCCTTAGTCTCAAGTAACATTTGCCAATAGGAAGTCTACAAATATTAAATACAAAGAAATTCCATTAACTACGATGGGGACAGGTCAGTGGAGTCCAAAGGACAGGTTTTATTTGTACTGTTCATAGGTGGCAGATAGTAGGGAGGACCCACCTTGAGACTCCTCTCCCACATGGTTAGCGGTCTTCCTAAAAGGTCAGTTTCACCTTCTTGCCTTAGGAACACCATATGATTTCACCTATGTGTGGAATCTTGAAAAGAACAAACAAACCCAACAGAAGCAGACTATAATATGCAGGAGAAACTGGAGGTTGCAGGGGTGGGGGAGGGGGATAGGCAAAATAAGGGACGTGGATTAGGAGGTACCACGTTCCAGTCATAAAGGACCTCAGTCACGGGGATGAAAAGTACAGCAGAATCCAGAAATAACTTCGTATGGTGATGATGGTGATTACACTCATCGTGGTGAGCATTTCGTAAGGTAGAGAAATGAGGAATCACTATGTTGTACATCTGAAACTACTATACTATTGTATGTCACCTATGCTTTGATTCAGAAAAGAGAAGAAGGGATGGGATGGGGCTCTCCTGGTTGAGGAGAGGGGTTTAGGGGCCCTGCCCTGCCGGGCAGCAGCGGCTCCTGTCCAGGCTCCTGGAACTGTAGCCAGAGCAGAGGGAACTGCCCGGGTGCTGAGCCCGGGGAAAGTGTGGAGGGTGGAGCAGGGCGGCCGGTGCAGAGTTGACAACGGTGGTGTGCCTCTTTCCCCTCAAACTGTTGGCGGGGCGGAGATTTTAAGACCCTGAGGAAATGTGGCCCTAGTCAGCCTAAACCTCCATTGCCCCCAAAGTGTAAAACATTCAGGTGGCATCCAGTGCTTCAGCTTACTTGCGTCCCAGCATGACAAGCCACAGACTCCTGGGCCCTCTGACCCCAAGCCTCACTCACCATGCCATCCTTTCAACTACGAAGAGGTTTCAGAAGATGAATGACCCTTTAGTCATCCTTCAAGGAACACTTTGGTGTAAAAATCCAACACGTTCCTATTGAGTATTTGCTGTACATTGAAGATGGGCTTTTCAAAATGGGGGTTGTTGCCCCAGCAGGACTTTATAGCTGAGCTTCCCCACGAGGAGGGGGCCACTTGCCTAGTTATTAGGAGTTAGTGGCAGCTGGACAGCTGAGGGCCGGCTGTCAGCACACAGACCCGCCAGGTGTAAGAGTAACCGCAGGCACCGAGTGCCATTCCTCAGCTACGCCTGCTTGTCGGGGCGGGGAGAAAGAATGCGCAAGGTGGGAGGAAGGAGTGAAAGCAGGAAGCCAAGCCAGAGCCTGGCACATCGTGGGTGCTGTCTGAGGGTGAGCTGAGGGGAGGCCCCGTGGTGCTCACTTTCCTAAGGTATGTCAGCAAGAAGGAAATCGCTCCCCTGATGCAGTTTAAAACCCTAAAGACGTCGAGAGTATCCTGCTGGGCTTTTTTCCATGTATGACAGTCCATGCTCAACACACTAAAACTATCCTTTTTTCTCTCTGATTGAAGGTTTGGTTTAAGAATAGGCGGGCCAAGCTGAGGAGACAGCAGAGGGCGCTGAGGCTCAGAAACATGCCCCCGGTGCCCATGGCACCCCCTGTCATCATTAACATGGCTCGACCCTACAATGGCGTCTTCATTCCGGAGCCGGGTCGTGTGCGGATGCCTCAGGAGCCAGTGATGCAGGGGCTACCTCGCCCGCCCATGCAGCCCTTTCCTCCTATGTTCCTGCCTCCTCCTGCCTGGTTCCGTCCACCCCTCCCTCCCTGTGGCTGCCCTGTGGCTCCCTGTGGCTGCCCTGTGGCTCCCTGTGGCTGCCCTGTGGCTCCCTGTGGTGGCCCTGTGGCTCCCTGTGGCTTCCCTCCACCGTTCCCTAACTATGGCTGCCCTGCACCTTTCCCTCCCCGGGGCTACCCTCCTCCACCTCTCCCTCCCCGTGGCTACCCTCCTCCACCTCTCCCTCCCTGTGGCGGCCCTCCTATGGCCCATCCTGGTTTAGTACCACCCATGGTTCTTCTGTAACTCCTTTTCCCAAAGAAGGGGATTTGTGACAGTTTTTTTCCGAGGTGCTTTTGACCCAGATTCAAGTTTCTCTATCTGTTGCCATAAGGAATAGTTCGTTAAGTGTGTGCTGAATGTATTAAAGAGGAGTCAAATTCACTGACCTTCTATTTTACACTTTTTACATTTTCAATAAAGTTGTGAATTCTCTGTATTTGTTGTGCGTGTGGTGTGGGCTCAGTCAGTTGGATGGGCAATGCCATTCATATGGAAGGGCGAGGACGCCTGCTCTCCCGCAGTACTGTCCCCGAGCCACCG